>WNWK01003005.1:0-55122 GCA_009830355.1 Cherax destructor
CAGTGTGGAATAATTTATAGCCTTGTATGTGACATTCAGAAGGCAACTCTCTATCTTTCAGATTGAGCCAGGTCTCTGTTATAGCAATAATATCTATGTTTCCTGCACTTGCAATTAATCTTAGCTCATCTATCTTATTTCTTACACTCCTGCTATTAGTATAGTAAACCTTAAGGGAGCTAGTCTCTTGTTTTCCCCTGCTGTCTCCTTTGTTTGCTGTCCTGATCCATTGCCCTTATTTGTAACTTTATGATGAATGTCTTTTATACACTTACTGTTTTCAGCCCTAGTGTTGCAAACTGACTGTTTCCCACACACCCATACCTCTATCATCTATCAGTTTAAAATACTAAGCATGTCAGCAATGGCCCTCTCAATCGAGTTGGCAAGGCTTCCACCCCTGTACCAGAGAGATGTACCCATCCCTTGCATACATATCATGTTTGCCATAAAAGTTGTCCCAGTTGTCAATGAATGGGATTGCAAGTTCCTTGCAGTATCTGTCAGCCAGCAATTTGCACCAATTGCCCTAGACAACCATTCATTTCCCACTCCCTTCTAGGCAAGATGCTACATATGATTGGGACCCCCCCCTTGGACTTAATTAGCTCTATAGCTGACCTGTACTTATCTAGCAACTCTTCTCTCCTACCCTTCCCAATATCATTTCCACCAGCACTGAGACAGATAATGGGCTTGTTCCCATTACCTGACATGATATTATCTAACCTGTGACTATGTCTCCAACACCAGCTCCAGGGAAGCACACCTCTCTCTCGCCCTCTTATTCCTATTACAGAAAGCACGGTCCATATATCTTACCTGCGAGTCACCTACCACAAGAATTTGCTTACCTCTATTAGCGGGGGAAGTAGTACCTTTACCTTCACTGGCCTCTGGAGTACACTCATCCTGAAGAACAGAGAAGCGATTTCCTACCTTCAAATCTTCTCTTTAACTTTCCTTATTTTGATGTTCCTGCCATTACTGGGAACCACTTGCCACTTGTAGCAGGTGCTGGACTGCACCTCACTCCTGGTAGCCCTTTCCTCCTTCCCCCCTTTACCCTCCTCGCAGGTAGTGGCAGACTGCACCTCACTACTGGTATCCCTTTTCCCCTCCACCACTCCAGCCACTTCATTCCCACTTCCAACGCCATAGAGGTGAACCTTCAGCCTCCTAAATTCCTCCTGGAGAAGCAGGAGCTCCCTCCTCAACACCCCAACCTCACACTTTAAAACACTGCAGCAGCTAGCCATAATTGTACCCCTTCACACTAATTCCCAAAGCAGCTCAGGGCATGCGACCACTCGTGACCACTGACCACTGACCACTGACTTCATCCTGGCCATTTATTGTCTTCCTCTGCTCGCTTTTCTACACCACTTATTATGCTCGTCTTTGTTTCCTTAATTTTTTTTTTTTTTGTGTAGTTAGTAGCAGTTATCTGTCAAAGGCTCTTGTCAAATATACATATCCTGTATGTGTGTATACTTGACTTGTTGGGTAAAATTATCCATGCTGAATAGGCCAAGTCAACAAGCTGTCAGAACTTGCTGAGTTAGCGTAGTCATTGCCATGTTTCCCACCTTCATGGAAGAAGAAGCACTCACACGGGAAAGCTGGAGAAGCATTGTCGACGAAGCCTATTAAATATATATTAAGTGTTACTCGTTCTTTTGTGTGATCCAAGCTCTTCAAGGGAGAGCTGAGGATTGTCCATAATACCGGTGAAAAACTCTTGATCTAACAAATTGGACCTATCCTCCCTTTCCTGAGGTCGACCCTAATTACCTATTCCCCAAGGCGCTGTTGTACCCCTATGGGGTTACACTCCCACACGTATGTAATGTTAGAATTAGTTCATTTCGATTAATTTGCGTTCACCTAATCCCCATTAACGTATAAAAACATGGGCTAACATGACTACAGTATAAAAGCAACTTTGTCATTACGACAGATTGCGTAATGTGTTGGGCAAAAACATTTCATGATGTGACTTGAGAAGTTTCATAACTTATCATGTTATAGATCCGTTCTGAAAGGTCTGGTCGCTCCTGTAATAAGTTTGATAAAATCGTTTCCTTAGTGTATTAGTGTTCATCCAGGAAATCTCCACGGCAGCCTTTAATGTCAATACTGTCTCTAAAGTTAGTTAGTTTAATATCTTTATTATGTACCCCATACCCATCCTGTGGGTGGTAGTCAAAAGATTACAGAGGTGCATAATTGGTCCAGGGACTGGACTCCAACGTTTTTATAGCTGAACAAGTTACAGCGGTAATGAACTAGATCTGGTCACAATTATGACCAAGTTACAAAGGTAATGAGCTCCAGGTAGAGCTGGTCACAATCATGACAAGTTACAAATGTAATGAACTAGATCTGGTCACAATCATGACAAGTTACAAAGGTAATGACTAAAGTAGCTTAAAAATGCACATGAGCAAACACTAGGACATAATAGAAAATGTTTCGGTCCTGGGACCTTGATCACTTCTAAATATGACCTAGTGTTTGCTCGCTTATTTTTTTAAACTGCTTGTCGGTATCGTTATCAAGGTTCAAACCAGATTTGTCTCCAAAGTTATACAGGGACGAGTTTTACTTGCTTCCGTCAGTGAATCTCGCATGTATTCCTTCTTCAGCAGCAAGGCACTGCAGCGGTCTTCATCCAAACATTTAGTTACCTACACTTTATTTCGAATCAAACCTAATTACCTGAAGCCCACCAAGTGTTGTATGACCCCTACGGGTTTACGATTTCATGAATATAATATACTAATAACGTAAACGCCAATAAAGCCAAGCACACTGACAATACTGAAAACATTCTTGGTGCTCTTATTGCGTTTGTTCCATTGCAGCAGAGTGGTGTCCAAAAGAACCCGAGTTCGATTTATGGGCTGGGTGAGATGTATACGTGTCTCCTTACATCTGTTGCCCCTGTTCACTCAACTTAAATAGGCACTTAGGAGTTAGTCAGCTGTTGTGGGTCTCATCCTTGGAAAGTCCTAATGGAAATAAATCCTGTTAAATGGTGTTTCCATACCATCTATTGCAAAAAATCCTACTTGGCTTTGCTTGGCTAAGTAGAATTAAAACCCAAAAGAGATTTTCCAAGCCCTCGTTCTCTTTAATTACAGGATAGTCGTGACGGCTGGCAGCCCAGGTTAACCAGTGCCGTATTATTGCTGGTTACTGCCTGAGAAATTTGTGGTTATAGCTAAAGACATTGTGGTGGTTGACTTGTGTAGAACAGAGGGAGGGGAAGAGAGAGAGGAGAATGTATTCGTATGATTGAAAGTAAGAGTGAAAGAAGAGCAAGTGCATGGTAAAATGTTTAGAGATTTTTTAACAATGGATACATGAGCAATGTGCTACTATCCAATTCTGTATGATAGTTACATAGTGAGAACACAAGCTAGCTATGTTTCCGTCTTATTCCATCACAGTATGGGTTATAATGCCGAAGTTTGCCTGCTTGAGCTGAAAGAAAGTGATTGATTTTTTATTGAATATATATGATTTTTTATTGAACATATATATATGTATTCATGTTCATGTTTGTGTTTTCTGTCACTGTATTCTGTCTATTAATAAAGCACTTATGTAACATATACGTATATATATACGTATATATATATATATATATATATATATATATATATATATATATATATATATATATATATATATATATATATATATATATTAGCAGTGTTTCTTAGCCTGTTCTGTATGATAGAGGGGAGGGAGGAAGGGAGCAGTAACCCAAGAGTGGACTTCTTGAGGGGGGTGGTGGATGACCGGAGGTTCACTAACACTACCATCTCTGCTTCCTCAAACCACAACACCAACATGTGAAATTTTCTCCCCATCAACTGCGTGAAATTATATCCGCGGGGAAGTGCTAAATCCGTAAGGGTCATATAAGACCTGGGAAATAGGAGGGTGGGAGATCGTTTTGGTAAGGGAAAAGGGAGGATAGCTACAGTTCCATGGATCAAGAGCCCTTCATCAGCATCCGGGCATTTCCTGGATGTATGACGCCGACATTTAATATTAAAACCAATGAAAGTAATACTAGAGTAGTACTATTATATTTATTAGAGACAGATTTCGGTCTGCGGAACCTTTTATAAGATTGGGTTTAAAAGTCACATAACCGAAACTTCTCAATAAATATCCTAAACCACACGTGTTTTAATATTAGTGCTAATGTTGAGTGACATTGTTGTATTGTACCTTAACCTGATCTAGGGTGTTTGCTTTAATTTAATGTTTAGCGTGATGTATGAAGAAGACATCCTTAGAGTTATTTAACTTAATCCAGGATTAAGTAAGTAAGTTTATTGAGGTATACACAAATACATTTATACACACATTATCATACATAGCAGCATATGTGTAGAGAACCTAGGATAACCCAGTGACTTATTTCCATTGGGGTCCTTTTTATACTTTAATATTTTACATTCTAGGATATATATGTTATTATATTATAAAGGATATATGTATACTAGGAATAAGGTAAAAAGAGTTATTTACATATACATGTGTGTTAGCTAAAAAAAATAAAAAATCATTCTCCTCCCTTTCTGTCGCTACATTCATTAGGTACCTTTTGGTTCCCTTCTTGAACTGGCTCATGCTATGACTGGCTTTGACATGTGCAGGCAGTCTGTTCCATTCCTTTATTGCTGTACAATAAAAGGTGTTTGAAGCCTGGCCACTGACTGTGGGAACTACAAAGTTGTGCTCTCTGCCCCTAGTACTAGTACTAGGATAACCTAGTACTACTGTAAAACAAAAATCTGATTGATTTCCATTGGAGGTTCTCCTTAAAATGTGGCCCACAATAGCCGTCGAACACCCTAGTTTCCTATTTGGTGTTAGATGAACAGGTACAGCATGTGTCAGGAGACTTAGTTACATTCCACCCTTGAATCGAATCCGGATAATTTTGATTGTCACTAAGCTAGATGAACACATCACACCACGCCTACATGTGGATGTTTTTGTATCGCATGCAGGTGCATGCTCCAATGCTTCCTGTGTCGCCCACATGTTAAATACCACCTACGTCAGCCAATACCTCAAGTTGTCTTACTCAGCCAAAGCTGACCAGATGACATCGTCACCATCGTCAACTATACACACACCTCTAATATAACGTTTACAGACTGCTTTCTTTTTAGATATTGCACAAAAGTTAATTATTTCACAGTATATTAGGTATGAATACCACTAAATAATTTACTATATATCTGTAGTCACTCGAATACATCGCAGGCTACACAAACATTAACAAACAGGGTATATACACAAAGTTTACTGTAATCAGTATTTTAGGGATTAAAGTATTCATTTTATCGTCGTGGTGAATTACTCCTTTAATGACCCATGCGCAGTTAATAGGCTTTAAACCTAGCAAATTGGGTACTACGATTTATTCTTCATCTGCATCATCCTGACATTGTGACCTCATTTGAAGAGTATGCTGCATTTGTGACTATCTGACTGCATAAGAGAGTCTCTTGCAAATGTACAGAGGAACATGAGTAAGCTAATAGCAAAACATGACTGGAACTTTGTTTTTGAAGGGAGACTTAGAAAGTTGAACTTGCATTCTCTTGAAAGTTGTAGTGAGGGGTTAATGTGGGTGTACAGGTGAATGAATCATCGCAATATAAATATACTGTAGTTTTGATTAAAGATGCTACTAATGTGGAGCAAGTTACCCCTTTGTATTATTGACTCAAGAATGTTGGGAAGCTGCAGGAAGAGGATAGCTGAATACATCATTGATAATTTATAATGGGTTAAGTGTTGTTATTATTATTATTATTATTATTATTATTATTATTATTATTATTATATTCATGTAAGTGCTAAACCTGTAGGGGTCATGCACTTGGGGGGGGGATGGGAAGTAATGAGGCTTGATCCAGAAGTGTGGAGGGTAATTTCGGTTGCTTGGATAGACCCCTTAATTAACGTGCATAGGAATATGAACACTGGACCTGTAGTCTTTATGGGTTTTAACGCATTCTGCCCTCAAGGAAGTTGCCCTTATGCGTCTCTTCCTTGGATCGAACTTGTCTCCTATGACTTCCTAGGTGCTTAGCGTTTCCCTTGATTAAAATAAATTAACACTATTATAAACATACAACCATTTACATTACTGAATACACTGAAAAAGCTGACCGCCTATAAAACATTGATCTTTAGCAACTCAAGTGTCATCAGGAAGAGACAGAACTTGTTCAAGGTGAACAATTGCCCTCGTGAACGCGCGTGTATATATATATATATATATATATATATATATATATATATATATATATATATATATATATATATATATATATATATATATATATATATATATAATATGCATTATACAAGTCGCATTATACAAGTCGCAGTCATTTTTCTTTTACTACTGGACGTTACACTTTGTTTTGGAAAAATACATGCTTGGGGCTGTATAGTAACTTATGACACCAGGTTATTTTTGTTTACCATAACAGTGAATGTAATAATCTTTAGTATATGTGGACATATACATGTTCTCTCTCCCTCGGTAAACTCTCACTCAGAATTTAATCCTTATTTTAGGGATTAAAGTATCCATTATGTTACTATACAAGTGAATTGTAGCCATTAGGTCTTAAACATAAGTGGCAGACATGCGAGGCAAGTCTGCATGTGTAGGAGCAGGTTGTGGTCAGCAGTGGCAAGCCGTGCTGCTAATATAAGTGACTGTGAGAAGGTTGCTGCTTCGCTATAATACCTCGGTCACGGTGGCAGGAACGACTATCTGCACTGCTTTCTCCCGGCTGATATTCTCTACGAATTTTATAATAATATTCTCGAGCTTTATTGAGCGATACTGCACGAGAACACTGGTTAGACACCTATATATATATATATATATATATATATATATATATATATATATATATATATATATATATATATATATATATATATGTATATATATTATATATATATATATATATATATATATATATGTATATATATATATATATATATATATATATATATATATATATATATATATATATATATATGGTTATAATCATAGCCATAAGTTTTAAAGGGGTGAATTGGTAAGCCAGCGGAAGGCCTCGGTCAGATGACCAAATTTCCACACTACGGGTCTTCATATGACTAAGACCCGCGTCAGGAAACACTTGTCCTGTTTCCTGACAAGCATTACCTAACCTAACCACTGATGACTCAATTTATACCCGCACTCTGTCTTCACCAGTCTTGTCCAATTAAACTTGTTAATATATATTCAAAACGTAAACTTGCACGGAGGTAGTCAGGATCGGTCGTCTGTCAGGTTTAATCCAAGGAAGGGGAGGGTAGCCCTTCAGCGTAAAAGTATCATATACCTCCTCGCTTGAAGGGATTCGGGGTTACAGACATAGTGGATGTATAAAGAATTCTTGGGGTACATGTAGTGTGGCCGGAACTTTCATAATCAATGATCGACCAGCAGCCCCTACCGCTGGATCCAGGTAGCGTACTGCCCACTATAGTGAAGACAAGTTGCAGAACGCACTCTTATTGTCGCATAGTGTTACTCCGTGTTGAGCTTTATCAAGTTACACATACAAACAAAGTGATACTTTATATATCTTTGATTAAACCTCATTAGATTATGCTGCTCATTTCTAGTCTCCATATTACAGGATGGACATGAATGCGCTCGAAAATATGCAGAAAATGATGACTAAGTTGATCCCATGTATTATAAACATTTCCTACGAAAATAAGCTGAAGGCATGGAACTTGCACTCTTTGGAAAGACGCAGAATTTAGGGAAGATGTGATTGAAGTGTGCAAATGGAGAACAGGAATAAATAAAGGGTATATAAATAGCGTGTTGTAAATATCTAACAAAGGCAGGACTTACAGCAGTTAGAGAAATTTAGATTTGGAAATAATATTGGGAAGTACTGGTTTGGCAATAGCTAATGATGAGTGGAACAAATTTCCAGGCAGCATCATTGAGGCAAGAACTGGTACATGAATGGGTGTGGGTTGGACCTACCCAGCATGGTTCCGTAGTCCTTCTGCAGTGTTTTTCGTTCTTATATTCTTATAAGACGTTGTCCATCCATAAAATTTCTGTAAATACTTTTATCTACTAACTGTAACTGGTAGTCACACTGGTAACTATCATGTCCCTCCACACCTGGCTTCTACACACCTTTGATATACCTTTGAAGAGTTTCGAGAATTTATCTACTCTCTGAGCCCGGCCATGGGCCAGGCTCGTCTGGTGCTTGCCTGGTCAACCAGGCTGTTGCTGCTGGAGGCCCGCTGCCCCACATATCCATCACAGCCTGGTTGATCTGGCACCTGGTGAAGATACTTGTCCAGTTTCCAGCCTTGTTTCGGATATCTTCTGGTAAGATGTTGAATAGTCTGGGACCCCGGATGTTAATACAGTGCTCCCGTATTGTCCCCACCGCACCCCTGCTCCTCACTGGGTTTATTTTACACTTCCTCCCATATCTCTCACTCCAGTATGTTATGGCAGTGTGCAGATTTGGGACCAGGCCCTCAAGTACTTTCCAGGTATATATTATCATGTATCTCTCTCTCCTCCGCTCCAATGAGTACATGTTCAAGACTTGAAGGCGTTCCCAATAATTTAGATGTTTCAATGGCTCAATGTGAGCCGTAAACGATCTTTGAATTTGTTCCAGCTCTGATATTTCTCCTGCCCTGAACGGGGCCGTCAGCACTGAGCAGTATTCTAAGTGAGGGAGCACTAGCGATTTGAAGAGTGTCATCATCGGCATTATTTCCCTTGTTTTGAAAGTTCTCAATACCCACCCCGTCATCTTCCTGGCTGTTGAGATCTTTGTCTTGTTATTGTCTTTAAAAGACAGATCAGCAGACATAATTATTCCCAAGTCCTTTACGTGTTCTTTTCGTTCTATGTGGTGACCCTCTTGCGTTTTGTATATAGTGTTCCTTTTGATTTCTTCATTTTTTCCATACCTAAGCAGCTGAAACTTATCACCATTGAACGTCATGTTGTTCTCCACTGCCCGCTGGAAGACCCTGCTTATGTCTTCCTGTATTTTTTCCGTGTCCTCTACCGTAGTGACTTTCATGCTTATTTTAGTGTCATCTGCAAATGATGATACAAAAGTGTGCTGGGTGTTTTTATCTATGTCTGCTATGAGGATGAGAAACAGCAAAGGTGCCAGGACAGTGCCTTAGGGCACTGAGCTTTTGACAGGTATTTCTCCCCAGTGTTTGTCGTGTTTATTTTTTGTTTAGATAATCTTGGCATATAAAGCAACAGTCATTTTGTTAGGTAAAAGGACAAAGCTCCTGGAGAGCGAAACGTTGCCACAATAAAAATGTCACATTAGTTGCACTTGTGTCCTTTTACCTAACATATTGTCGGTAAGTCTACCAACGTTATTATAATGATCATTTTACCAAACAAGTCCAGCGTATGTTTGGGTTTGTTATAACTCCTCAAAAACCACTCTCAACTTGACGAAATTAATAGATTTTATTTGTTAAATAATGCTAACAAAACTTGGTCTAGCTTAGGTTTCAAAAGAATAAGCTAACTTTAACTAACTTACTACAACAAATAAGTTAGTGTTGGTGCAAAATTATTTATTTTACAATTAAACATACAAACATAACCCCCCCCCTCCTCCACCCACACATACATTTAAAAAGTGGACTTGGTAAACTAGACAAAAAGTGGACTGGGGACGAGACAACTGGTCTATGTCAACAGTATGTGGCAGTCATGCAGTGTTAGTATTTTTGCTTGGTAAATGTTTTCTTGACACTTGCCCCTCCCCATCAAGGCTCCTTGAGGCCAGGTGAGGGGCTCGTAATCCAAGACACTTAACTTGTCCTCGCCTTTCTTGGATCGAAGCTGATTGCCTCCCCATTCCCCAGGTGCTGTATCAACCCTACGGGTTTATGGCTTCCCGCTGATTAAAAAAATAAGCGATGAGCCGAGGGCATAATCTTCAGTTATCTTCAAGCGCGCGCGCGCACGCACGCACACACACACACACACACACACACACACACACACACACACACACACACACACACACACACACACACACACACACACACACACACACACACACACACACACACACACACACGGGAAGTGGAATAGCTTGGGAAGCGATGTAGTGGAGGCAGGTTCCATACATAGCTTTAAGGAAAGGTATAATAAAGCTCATGGAGCAGGGAGCGTGACCCAGTAGCGGCCAGTGAAGAGGCGGGGCCAGGAGCTATGAATCGACCCCTGCAACCACAACTAGGTGAGTACACACACCATACCACGGGCGGGGATAGAACCCGCGTTCAGAGTCATAAAACTCCAGACCGATGCATTAGCCACTGGGCCAGATTCGTCTGTAAAAACTTGCATTTGTGGTCACAGTGGTGCATATGCTAACATTCCTATGGTGTATAAATATACCTAGTTGGATGAATCTTGTAGCCAGCTGGCCCAGTGGCTAGCGCGTCGGTCTGGAGTTTTATGACCGATCGCGTCGTGCCGAATTGGTCAATTAGCAAGAACTTTAAAATTAAGTCCTTTCTAAAATTTTCTCTTATACGTTCGGCAAGAAGAGCGTTGCTATTTAAGCCAAAATAGCAAGTTTTACCTATTCGACACGACATTATATATATATATATATATATATATATATATATATATTAATTCCAAGAGCAGGCGAAATATTCACAGTCTCCGATCGCAGGTCTGTGAATGCTCGCCTGCTCTTGCGAATTCCTAGCATGTAAAAATCTCTGGTTGTGTCGTCATGCAGGATGAGATGGCTGTGCCTTCCTGCCTGAAGCTGGCTGCCTGGAACAACGTCTAGCACTGGATGCCAGGATGACCAGTGTCGATCGAGCACTGCGTCTTGTCATGAGTCGTAGTCAGTCTCCGTCGGCCAGAGATCAGTGTTTGTGAATATTTCGCCTGCTCTTCGAATTCCTAGCATTGTAAAATCTCTAGTTGTGTCGATGCATGCAGGGGATGAGATGAAAAGCTGTAAGCCTTCCTGCCTGAAAGCTGGCTGCCTTGGAATAACGTCTGCAAAGCTGGATGCCAAGGTATTGACCAGTGTGGTACGGTCAGTAAAGCACTGCGTACCTTGTCATGAGGTTCGTAGGTTCGAGTCTCCGTCGGCCAGAGATTATATATATATATATATATATATATATATATATATATATATATATATATATATATATATATATATATATATAATATATATATAACGGTTAGTGTTATCAGTAGTTGTATTATCAGTGACTAGTATGGTATCAGATAATTAGATAAAGAGGAGATGTACCTCAGTATACCTTGTCTTCTTGACAAGCCTCTGCTCATGATTGCACACCTCCACGACTACAATTTACGACACTATCCCAAAATATATTTTGAAAACAAGGTCAAAAGTAAAGGATCAAAACCTCAACTGATCTATTCTTTATACAAGGTCACAAATGTAGATTATTAATTTACGTTGCAGTGTATAAGTGATTTGTAGAATTAAATGACAGTTCTCTTAACCTTGAATTCAACATGCGTGAGGATTTTTTTTTGCGGCTTTTATTTCATGTCCATTCAGAAATTGATTTCCATATACTCAGATCCTGTTAAAGAATTCACGCTACATGCTCTGCCTCGAGTCATACCTGATTACCTCCCATGCTTCTGTGACCCCTACGAGTTTAACGCTTCCCAGGGACAATGATAACCTAAGATCACGTTCCTGTTTTACAAATAACAGTAGTATTTTACACAGACTTGTGTCGTGAATTATCCACATGTAGACGCTTCTAATTCACTACACTATTTTTTTTTGTCAACTAGCCATAAGGAATTGGACCTGTGCTCCAATTTCTTAAATAGTCTGAATGCCTTCCATTCCCCCAGGTGCCATATGATCCCTATGGGTTTAAAACTCCCACGTGAATGTAATAATTCTAATAATCATTTAAAAAGCAGACTTTTTACCGCCCAACGATCCTATGGCTGTCTTCAAGAGGGAACTGGACAAATTCCTCAAATCAGTGCCCGACCAGCCGGGGCTGTGGTTTGTACGTTGGACTGCGTGTGACCAGCAGTAATAGTTGGTTTATCAGGCCTTGATCCTCCAGGAGGCCTGGTCTGGGACCGAGGCGCGGTGGCGTTGAACCCCAGAAACGTTTTACAGGTATCGTCTATCTCTTACTACGTTGACTCAGCAGTCCCACGATACAATAAGCGACCTTGCTTTTACTATTACACAAGTTACACTGCAGGATGTGCTGAACCTGTTCCAGACCCTGGGCGGCAAATGACTGGTTCTTGTACCTGTGGGTATGGGAGGCCGCCTCCACCACTGGTATGTGACCTTCATGGTTTTCCTTGTGCTGCTCAGCGCTGTATGACTGTAGTGGGTTTAGCGCTTGGTTTTGACTATAATAATCATTGTGCTGCATCAGGCAGTTTTCATGCAGCATCATAAAATTTTCGTGCAACATCAGACAGCACCTTGAAAGGATTGGGCTCATACATGACAACCAGCACGGCTTTAGGGAGTGAAAATCCTGTCACAAACCTACTGGAGTTCAACGACAAAGTAACAGAAGAAAGACAGGAGAGAGAGTGGTGGGTAGATTGCATTTTCTTGGACTGAAAGTTTTTGACACTACTGCACAAGAGACTGATACAAATGTTTGAGGATCAGTTAGGAATAGCAAGAAATGCACTGCAATGAATCAGGACATACCTGACAGGAAGGAAATAACGAGTGATGGTCCGTGACGAGATAGCGGAATGGGTACATGTGACGAGTGGGGTTCAACAAGGATCATTCCTAGGGCCGGTGCTCTTTCTTGTATATACATGAATGACATGACAGAAGGGATAGTCAGAGGTATCCCTGTTCACAGACGACGTGAAACTAATGAGAATAAAAACGAACGAGAACCAGGAAAGACTACAGGCCTGATCTGACAAATGGCTCCTGGAATTTAACCCCCACAAGGTGCAGAGTTATGAAGCTTGGGGAAGGACAAGGAAGACCGTAGATGGAGTACAGGCTCAGGAGAGAAATGCAAACCTCACTCAATAAGAAGGACCTTGAGGTGAATATAACGAACACATTCCCTGAGGAGCACATTAACCAAATAAGTGCTGCAGGAAATGCGCATCTGGCAGATATATGAATAGCTTTTCGACATCTAAGTAAGGAGTCATTCGCGATACTGTACACCGTGTACGTCAGACCCTTATTGGAGTACGCAGCACCAGTATAAAACTCGCACCTGGTCAAGCATATCAAGAAATTGGAGAAAGTGCAGAGGTTTGCAACAAGACTAGTCCCGGAGCTTAGGGGTATGTCCTGTGAGGAGAGGTTAAAAGAACTCAACATGATGACACTAGAGGACAGGAAGACTATGGGGCGCGGATATGATAACGACATACGAAATACTGAGAGGAATTGACAAGGTGAATAGGGACAGAATGTTTGAGATGGAAAATAAAAACAAGAGGGCACAGCTGAAAGTTGAAGACGCAGATGAGTCATAGAAATATTAGAAAGTATTTTTTTCAGCCTTAGAGTTGTCAGGAAGTGGAACAATCTGGAGAGTAAAGGGATAGACGAGGGATCCATACATAGCTTTAAGGAGAAATACAAGCCTCTCGAAGCAGGAGTGGGCCTAGTAGCGATCAGCAGAGTCGGGGTCAGCTGTGACTCTACCTCTGCAACCATTTATTTATATTTATTATTCAAATAAAAGCTAATTTACGTAGCAGAAACCCCCAGGGTGTTGTTGCAGATATAATTTGCAACAACAGCATTGTGCAATGTGCACTACCCTGAGCTGTGACATTTTACAAGGTGCGAGCAAGAACCTATTGAACAGATGTTATTTTTTTGTCATGTTATCACATAGGATAGGTTTCCTGTTATACTTTATCATACAAGATGAATTCTCAGGTAATGAAACTTGTCAGCCTTAGCTGGGAGACTTCAACAGAGCGATGGGGATATCGTCAGGCTTTCCACTACAGATATAGTAGTCACAGCAGCTTTGAATTTTTAAAAGGTTTCCTTACAGCAGGACTGTGGTTACTTTTACACTGTGAGTAAGATGGCAGGGAAGAGGAAGCACTTAGCAAAGGTCAACAAGATGTGGTGGGGAGAGCCTATACCTAGAAATACCTGTAAACTGTACTCATTGCTCTCGGAAAAGGAGAGATAGATGGAAATGGTGTCATGGGGTGAAAATTAAACACGAGAGGGGGAGAAAAAAAAGTCATTGTAGAGAAGGGAGAGAAGCTAGAGTGACGGAGGACTAGAGAGGAGTTACAAAGGAGCGAGTTGGTGAAGGTTTGTCTACCAGCTTAGCTCACCTTCTTTTGTTTCTTGCATCTACGCATTTTCTTTCTTGTAACCATTATGCAGTTATAACACTTTCTTTCTTTTACAATAGTTTAGTGTTCATTTATAGATGTAATTTTTAAAACCTAAGTGTGTCCTTGAACTTTACCATGCCCCAATCAGGAAATACAAGTGCTTTGTAATTTATCGTAAAATTTTCAGGCATTTGACATCATTTTTAATATAGTTTACATTATAGGATGTTATACTGTATACACAAGAACACAACTTAGTGGCCCTTGGCAACGACGATGGCCACAAATTTACATTTAGAGAACACTAAATTTAAAATACAATCCTAAATTTTAAATTATTTTTATACCACTATTTTAGACCACGCTTCAATTAATGTCACATAGTACATGTCAGACTCAATACTATATATATATATCATACAGTAATAATGGAACATAAGTGGTAGGTAAGCTGTGTGTTGAGTAGACGTGGCAGCAGAGCAAGGTGCCTGGGCTGGCCTGGGCGAGACTTTCACCATGGTGTGTCAACACAAACGTTACTATCAAGGGTTGATGATGCTGGTGAAGGGCTCTTGATTCAGGGTATTATAATTAGCCTTCCTTTCCTCGGATTAACCTGATTGCCTCCTTTTCCCAGTTGTTTTAACTTTACTGGTTTAGCGTTTTCCCAAAAGTATAATAATACAAACTTTATGGGGTATGCTGGTAGGTTGGTCGTGCAAGTATTTCCTCTCAACCAATGTATCACCATGGTGTTGATAAACACATGCCAGTGGTGCTGGTGACGGTGAACTGGTTAGGATTTGGACAGGTATACTTACCTAGTTGGGGTTTTGGAGGTTGAAGTACAGCTCTTGGCACTGCCTCTTCATTCCAATCTTTCTCACATTCTAATCTCAACACCGTTTTACAGAGAAGTGTTCTTGCTTTACGAATTTACTAACTTTTTCACAAAAATATTCGAAGCAGTAGGCCAAGATAAAATACGATATTGTGTATAGGGACTTGAGGAAGGCCTTTAATACAGTTCCACAAAGAAGACTGATTAGGAAACTAGCGGCTCATGGTAAAGTAGAAGAAATTTATCTCCTGGGTCGAGGCATGGTTGACCGAGGACATCAGAGGTCAGTGTTATTGACAATCTAAATAAACGACATGGACAAGGGAATAAATAGCAACATAAATAAGTTTGCAGATAACATTAACATAGACCGTCAAATATCATGACACTAGAAACCTACAGGATGTCCATACCATCAACCTATTCAAGTTGATGTTGTGGACAGAGTGGGAGATTTAGTTCATTGTAGACTAGTTTAAAGTTCTAATCCTAAGAAAAAATAACTGACACTTATAAGCTAAATAATGTAGATCTTAGCTAAAGTTTAAAATGAGAAAGATTTAAGAGTTGTGGTTAGCAGAAATTTAAGGCCAAGTGTTCGCAATAAAGCTGATAGAATTCATGGCCTCGTATCGAAAGGTATAAATAATAAAAGTCCGAAGGGTTAGGCCTCGTTTATATTAATCTGCTCAGTTTTGGTATCCATATTATAGAATCTACCTGGAGGGTATTCCGGGGATCAACGCCCCCGCTGCCCGGTCCACGACCAGGCCTCCCAGTGGATCAGGGCCTCATCAACCAGGCTGTTACTGCTGGCCGCACGTAGCCGTACGAACCACAGCCCGGCTGATCCGGCACCGACTTTAAGTATCTGTCCAGCTCCCTCTTGAAGGCAGCCAGGGGCTTATTGGTAATTCCCCTTATGCATGGTGGGAGGCTGTTGAACAGTCTTGGGCCCCGGACACTTACGGTGTTTTCTCTTAGTGTACCAATGGCACCCCTACTTTAGCTCCCCAAGAGTCCCCCTGCAGTGCAGTGCTCTTTTATTCTTATACTTCTAAATTATTACATTGCAGCCACCACGTCGAGTGGAGAACTGGTACAGCACCTGGCAGGCCATAGACTTCCAGAGTGCCTGCCCCCAGAACCTCAAGTATGTGGGAGCCTCCAATGGCATTAGGAATGGCATTCACGAAGATTGTCTCTATCTTAATATCTTCACCCCCTCAGTGAGTATACCAACTTTTCCTGTTTTATCCATACTTCTTTTACATAACCATTAGCTCTAGGAACATGCCACTTCAGCTTTAAAACATGACACACTTTCACCTCTAGCAGACATAATATTCTCAGAACTACTGTTGATCATGCAACATCCTCAGCTCAAGATTAACACTCTTCTCTAGGAAATACCATACAATCATTCCTCTAACATATGTAGACTATGGACATTGGCAGTGTGAATTAATTGTATTACCATAGATTATTATTGCATTAGCTTGCTCATTCGCAATATAGAATAGGCTATCATTGTAGATATCAGTGTAGAAAGCATCAGAGTATAGATTGTCATGAAGATTGTTACTGTAGACACTTTCAGTTTGAACCATATGAAATTAGACTTTACTTTAGTGTAAAATATATTGCCTTAATTCTTGAACCCATGTGTATATATGTCTAATTGTTCATGTGTGTGTATGCACAGGTATCGATCAACATAAATGACCTGTATCCGGTAATGTTCTATATCCATGATGGAGACCTTGACCATGGTGCTAGCAACCAGTTTCCAGGACACATGTTGGCTGCCTGGGGCGAAGTGGTTGTTGTCACTATCAACTACAGACTAGGTGCCCTTGGTGAGTCCCAAATTTGGTTGTAAACTTTATATAGTAACATACTTTATTTAATGCTGTAACCTCGTGTGAGTCATTTAGCATGAGGGCTGAAGGCTTGGTCCTCCAACTACTAACCATGAGATTCTACCAAACTGTACTTGCAAGGGAGCACTGATGATGAGCTTTCTTCCAGTAAGCTCATTAGTGGCCGCATGCCTAGCAAGTCTTAAGATCAGTCATATACAGATAACCTATTGACCATATTCCACTGCTTGCACCCTTTCCAACGGGTGAAGAGCTGTTGAAAGACTCTTGATCACAGTAGTAGGAACTACTCTTCCATTGGATCAAATCTGATTATCTCCTATTCCTGAAGTCCTATATGATGCAAGTGGGTTTAGCACTTCTTCATAAGAATACAAGAATCTGTGGCTTGTATACTCCAACCTGTTTTGCAAAGTAGGGTACCAGAATTCATGTACATATAAAGAGGTTTTCTTCATGGTGAAGTTTAGAGAATTTTTCTTCCTTAAGCCATGCATGTTGGAAAATGCGGGGAGCAAGGGGCTCCTCAAGGAAGGTTCCTTGATGTTGGTGAGGGGCTCTTGATCTAGGGAATGGGATATGTACTTTAGTTCCCTGAATTAAACCTGAATGCCTTCCACATCCCCCCACAGGCGCCGCATAATCCTACGGGTTTAGTGCTTCCCCCTTGATTATAATAATAATAATGGGAGCAAGGGGCTAGTAACCCCTTCTGTATAAATTACTAAATGTAAAAAAGAAAACTTAAGTTTTTCTTTTAGGTCACCCTTCATCTGTGGGATACAGCCGGTTCATTGAAAAAAAAATAAAAAAGGTTTGAAATTAAAAGTAGTATAATAAAGGATTGCTTTGTTTATCTATGTATGGTAGCTTGTCTAGCTCTCAATTGCAACTTCTTTTGTGTTACAGTAAGTACAGTACAGGTCGGCCATCACTAATCCGGCATCATTGGGACCTGTAGTGTGCCGGATTAGTGAGTTTGCCGGATTACAGAGGGTTAGGTTAGAATACACTTAATTGACCTATCAATAGAGAGTCTTTCTGCTACATCTTCTTCATTTTCATCACTGCTTTCTCCTCCACTGGCTTGCTGCTGTGGATTTACCACCATCTGCACAATTTCTGAGTCAGTAAAATGATGACATTTGAGTCAGTAAAATGATGACATTTGAGTCAGTAAAATGATGAAATTTGAGTCGTAAAATGATGACATTTGAGTCGGTAAAATGATGACATTTGAGTCGGTAAAATGATGAAATTTGAGTCGGTAAAATGATGAAATTTGAGTCGGTAAAATGATGAAATTTGAGTCGGTAAAATGATGAAATTTGAGTCGGTAAAATGATGAAATTTGAGTCGGTAAAATGATGAAATTTGAGTCGGTAAAATGATGAAATTTGAGTCGGTAAAATGATGAAATTTGAGTCGGTAAAATGATGAAATTTGAGTCGGTAAAATGATGAAATTTGAGTCGGTAAAATGATGAAATTTGAGTCGGTAAAATGATGAAGTTTGAGTCGGTAAAATGATGAAGTTTGAGTCGGTAAAATGATGAAATTTGAGTCGGTAAAATGATGAAGTTTGAGTCGGTAAAATGATGAAATTTGAGTCGGTAAATGATGAAATTTGAGTCGGTAAAATGATGAAATTTGAGTCGGTAAAATGATGAAATTTGAGTCGGTAAAATGATGAAATTTGAGTCGGTAAAATGATGAAATTTGAGTCGGTAAAATGATGAAATTTGAGTCGGTAAAATGATGAAATTTGAGTCGGTAAAATGATGAAATTTGAGTCGGTAAAATGATGAAATTTGAGTCGGTAAAATGATGAAATTTGAGTCGGTAAAATGATGAAATTTGAGTCGGTAAAATGATGACATTTGAGTCGGTAAAATGATGACATTTGAGTCGGTAAAATGATGACATTTGAGTCGGTAAAATGATGAAATTTGAGTCGGTAAAATGATGACATTTGAGTCGGTAAAATGATGACATTTGAGTCGGTAAAATGATGACATTTGAGTGGTAAAATGATGAATTTGTCGAATGATGAATTGAGTCGGTAAATGATAGTCAAATGATGACATTTGAGTCGGTAAAATGATGAAATTTGAGTCGGTAAATGATGAAATTTGAGTCGAAATGATGAAATTTGAGTCGGTAAAATGATGAAATTTGAGTCGGTAAAATGATGAAATTTGAGTCGGTAAAATGATGAAATTTGAGTCGGTAAAATGATGAAATTTGAGTCGGTAAAATGATGAAATTTGAAATTATGCTGTGCCAGATTACTGATGGAACTGGATAACTGATTGCCGGATTAGTGATGGCCAACCTGTACTGTATTAATTTATAGTATGTTTTTCTGTAGGATGACCCATTTGTAATGCAGCCCACACAAGCTTTTATGTACTGAGCTGTATTTTTTTAAATAGTACAGTATAGGTTAGTATTGTACGTAATAGAGGAACTTGTGTAGTAACATATTGTACAATTTGTACGTACAATGTAATACAGTGGACCTCCGGCTAACGAACACCCCGGAAATCGTACAATTATGTAAGTATAATATTGTAAGTGCTTGTGGAAGTGTATTTTTGGGGGTCTGAAATAGACTAACCTACGTGACATTATTTCTTAAGTAAATTCGTTTGGTAATGGCACTTGAGCAGGCTTCTGGAATGAATTTTGTTCGTTAGCCGGGGGTCCACTGTACTATACTATTTAGGTATGTCTTTAACATCTGTATGTGCAAATTTATCCTGGTGTATAAAATCATTTCTAAATATCCTGAAACTATTTTATCCTAATGATTACAATTCAGTATGTACAGTGGACCCTCGGTTTTCGTACAACTCCCAACTCGAACAATTATGTAAGTGTATTTTTGTAAGTGCTTTTGTAAGTGTATTTTTGGGGGTCTGAAACGACTAATCTAATTTACATTCGTTCTTATGAAAACAAATTTGTTCGGTAACGGCACTCAAACAGCATTCTGGAAAGAATTATTGACGAAAACCGAGGGTCCACTGTGTATTTGATTTATACTTCTTATTAACCAAAATTTAGTTTACAAAAGAAGATTTTTTACACAAACTGCTTAAAAACCAATTGTGTATTAACAACACCTTACTTTGACAGGGTTCCTGAGCACAGGAGATGTCAATTCACCTGGTAACTATGGTCTAATGGACATGGCCATGGCATTAGAGTGGGTTCACACCAACATCCGTTTTTTCAATGGAGATCGCAATAAGATAACTGTATTTGGTCCAGGAGCTGGAGGTGCCATGGCTGGCTTACTTGCTGTACTGCCTAAGACCAAGGCCTTAGTCAGTCAGGTTATATCCCAGGTTAGTCTTGTAAAATATAAGGTCACACCTGCTGGAGGTTTCAAATGTCTTACATTCATGTTCATACTAATATATCATGCTTAGTTTCTGGTCGTAAAAGGGTTAAAAAAGTCTTTGGTTTGGTTACAAAGAATTGCATGCATTGGAAATTGAACTGAGTTAGTAGTGTTAATACTGTATAAAAGGCTTCTTGAGAAAACACTCGTGTGAATTTTATGATTCAAGTCAGTTTTCGTTACAAATTTTTACTGAGTCATGGTTATTGTCAGTCACGGTATTGTGCCTTTTTATTTTTTATTTTCAAGCTTGTAGTAAATTAGTTAAACATCTTTATTATGCACCCCATACCCATCCTGTGGGTGGTACCTAAGCTTGTACATAGCTATACGTGTATATACATGTACGTATTTGACACTACAGTATTTAACTTTCAGTTTTATCAGTACAGTGCTCTGTTCTGTTGTGGTTGCATAAGACTAGTATAACATTCTATATTACACATCACCAAAGGTTGTTTTGTTTTGAGACTTATGATAAAAAATAAATTTTAGTAAATGAGACATTGCATGACAGAAAGCAGTAAGCATCACCATGGCCAAAATCTGGGATCATGAACAAATTGATTCTTTAATGTCTCGTCTGTGGGACTGTGTAGATATTGTCTTATGTATCTGTGAGTAAGCCTCGGATCCCCATAACAAAGTATGGTAAGTTAAACTTCATAGCTCCAATCTCCTCCATGCCTGTTTTTCTCCATTGTTTGAATTTTCACTTAACTCTTTTCTGCTGTGCATTGCCTCATATGTGCAGTACCTGTATGTGTCTTTATTCTATGAAGCATTATATAAAGATGTTTTGCTGTCAGTGTTACATTTGATTTTTTCTCCAGTACTTAATGATCCTTATGGTTTTACTATTTTTTTTAAATGTATTGATTATTATAATAATGCAGTAATAATAAATTTTTCAGAGTGGATCTCCTCTCGCAGATTGGGCAGCACTTGATGATGTATATAGAGTTCAGAATACCTCTCGTGTTTATGGTTTGGAAGTTGGCTGTACAGTTGAGTCATCCTACAAGCTTCTGCAGTGTCTAAACCGTCGCAGCTATGAAGAATTGGCATCAGCACCCATCACTGTATGTTTCTTAGATCAGATAACTTTAAGAACACAAAAATTAAGTCTTTTATAAAATATGATTATAACTTAGTATTTACTCTGCTGGTAGTGATGATAATTCCACATATATATGATTTTGAATACAGTATTGTATTTTTATTTGCATTAG
Organism: Cherax destructor; assembly: GCA_009830355.1. NCBI lineage: Eukaryota > Metazoa > Arthropoda > Malacostraca > Decapoda > Parastacidae > Cherax > Cherax destructor. The sequence continues at coordinate 21,829 of WNWK01003005.1, forward strand.
AAATACATCCATATACAGTACTTTACACACAAAAAATTAATCTTACTGTTTTGTATCATTCTTGCTGCAGCCAGATGTAGGCACTTTTGCTTGGGGTCCTGCAATTGATGTTAACTTCACAGTCCCTGGAGATGATTGGTACTTGGACTGGAAGGAGAAAGATTGGCACATTCTACCAGAACTGCCATTGACATTGTATAAAAAAAATCACCATCATCCACAGTTGCGCTACCTTACTGGGGTCAACAGGGATGCAGCAGCCAGTATGGTTTGTAAGTAGTGTACCCACAATTACCTATACTATTGTTATAGGATTGTTACAGTAACTCCAAAATTCAGCACCATAACAGTTGAGTAATGTCTGGACATACTATATGAAAGGCAGTAAGTACATTCATAAGCAAATGTACTGGGCAGACTTGAAGATGAGAACAAATTCAAACTTTTATTTTGAATTTTTATCTATGTACTACTAAAAACGTGAATATTCTGTAATTTTTGTATATGTATCGCAAAGAAATTTATGAATTCTTTCTCCCTTCAGTTGATGATAACCGCTTAGTTCGTGATCTTCACGTTGTCACAGAAGACTTCTTCAACCAGCGGATTAAAGACTGGGTCAGACACTATAATTACTCGCTCAACCTAGAAGGTGCCTACGATGCTATAAAATGGATGTACACATATGGCCCAGATCCACTCAACACTACACACATCAGGGAAGAATATGTCAATGTGAGTAGGTTTGGCAGTGGTAGGAGTTCAGTGCTCTATAAACTCTTATTTTGTAGGTGAAAGTATAATATAATTCAACTCTTATACATTCATGTAGTGCCTTTTGAGCTATCATTCACAGGATGGATACAGGGTGCACAGTAAAATAGCTGACTTGGCAGCCTAGTCTAATCTATTCATGTAATTTACAAAACTTTCATTACAGGTATACCATGATTGCAACCCATTCCCATAAGCCTTGTATGACACCCTGCATGTTTGCCATTCCCAATGAATATAATCCCCAAAACAAATCGTTATATAAATTAAATTTGTATTCATTGAAGCAAATTCTTGTAAGGCAAACACTTAAGTACAGTGGACCATCGCTATTCGAACATTCTTCATTCGAAAATGCTGTTCAAGTGCTGTTACCAAACGAATTTATTCCCATAAGGAATGATGTAAATTAGATTAGTCCATTTCAGACCCCCAAAAATACACTTATAAAAGCACTTACAATAAAAAACTTACATAATAGGGTGAGTTTTGGAGTTTTCGAATAGTGAGGGTCCACTGTATTTATAAACTATATTTGCCACTCCGCAGCCAAAAAAAATTTAGAGACAATAATTTCTCATGTAAATTTTGACTTGTCTTGTTTGATACAAGGGATATGAAAAAAATATCTTAAGAAACCTTTTTTTTTTTTTTTTTTAACGCATAGGCCGTTTTCCACCGAGGCAGGGAAAATAATTCTGTGCAGTAAAAACCAGATAAAATGTGTAATTATCTACATATACTACTAAACCCTTTAATGATAAGAATATGAACTAAATGTCCTGTAATTATTCTTAGATGCTCTCTGATGCTCTGTACAAGTCTGCTGTGGACCAGCTAGTGAAAGTATTGGTTAACTCAACCTCCAAGTACAGTGTTCCTACTTATTACTACCTTCTCAACACAACAGTAGAGGCCCTTAAACTTCCTTTTTGGAGAGAGGTTAGTAATATTCATTTATGATTATATTTTTTTATATAAATCTTATGATAAAGATCATGAAATTTTTATATATTTTGAGATCATTTGGTGGTCTCGTAGTCATGAAAGTCATTTTCAGACGTGCTCTGCATTCCTGGTCTGTTGATACTTTAGTTTCCTGTAATACTATTTACTGGTAGCAATATCTTATTTTTTGCTTCAAGAAACCTAGAAACAAAATTGAGTTGTAATGCTGAATATAGTGTACACTATACAGTGTGAATATATTTACTGTACTATAGATATATACATACTGTATTTTTTTTTATACTCAACAGTACAGTCAACCCCTGGAATTCATGTGTTTCATAATCCACTTTATTTGATTAAACAATGTTCTTCCTAAAGACCATTTCATGAATAACTTCAGTTATTCACATTTTTTTCTTAGGCTCATTGTCTTTGCACACAACCTCTAAGCTGTATAATAACCATATGATTTTTGTTCTTTAAAAATGTACTCATTCTTTCTTATAAATGTCAGTATTAAGCAGACTGAAGTAATATTTCAAGAGAGATGGCCAAAAAAGTATTTAAATAATTCAGATATGTGAACTGTCCAGTTATAGCTGCATTTTCAGGACTTGCCACCTGCCGGAATCTAACCCTGCGAATTATGGAGTTCAATTTTGCAAGGAAATTAAAATCCTTATGTGCTTTTTCAATATTGCAGATTCCCAACAACATTGAGTACTACTTTATCTCTGGTGCACCCTTTATGGACCCAGACTTCTATCCAGAGAAGTTTCGTGTATCCCGTGAGCAGTGGAGCGAGGGAGACAGGAACATCTCGGAGTTCATGATGAGAACCTTTGCTAACTTTGCTAAGTGGGGGTAAGTTATATGCTCTTGGTGAGATGCTCATAATTTTGATTCTTACACAATATATTATACAATACAGTATTGCATCTGCTAATAAAATAGGGAACTTTAGGATAAAGATATTGAATAATTATACAATCTTCTTTAGAAATACTACTTATAGCAGCCAGCAGTGAAAATGTAGCACACTGTATTGTAAAACTGATTACATACCTTTTTTATTTTTTTTTTAACAAGTCGGCCATCTCCCACCGAGGCAGGGTGACCCAAAAAGAAAGAAAATCCCCAAAAAGAAAATACTTTCATCATCATTATTCAACACTTTCACCACACTCATACATAATCACTGTCTTTGCAGAGGCGCTCAGATACGACAGCTGAGAATAAGTCCCTTCCAGCTGTCACTATACATACCTGTGTATCTTTATTTTGAAGATAATTCATCATCAGACAATGACCTTTTGCAATTCAATACCGAGCTTATTAACTGGAGACAGATTGGTCAAGACTAAGTGGACACCTTCCTCAAGGCTGAAGATTTGATTACCTCACATTCTACTGCCTACAATTAATAAGCTCTATTTTTTATTTTTTATTAACACATTGGCTGTTTCCCACCAAGGCAGGGTGGCCCGAAAAAGAAAAACTTTCATCATCACTCACTCCATCACTGTCTTGCCAGAGGCATGCTTACACTACAGTTATAAAACTGCAGCATTAACACCCTTCCTTCAGAGTGCCGGCATTGAGTCCTGAGTGCCGGCATATTTTATATGTACGTACTCTGAAAATTATACTTGTGTACCTGTATCTAAATATACTTACACACTGGCCTGGCGTGCAAGTACACATTAAAATCACTAAGAGTCTCTCTACTCTTGAAGACGCCATATTAATAATCTCTTGGGCGCATTAAATGTCGTATATTACGTTAATATAGACATTTCCATTAATCCATCTATGATATTTTTTTAAAAATTATGTAATAAACATGCTATGTAACATATAAACATGATACATACACCCACAGTATAAAAATTGACATAAATATGAAATTTGTTTACCAAGCGGTTGGTGGGAGGGTCTGAGGAATTACGTTTTCTCTAGTCAAACATCAGTTACTTAACTGTAGAAAAATATTCCTTTCGTATGCCTTCGCTCGATCCATAGCTATTCACGACCCTCGTGGGTTTAGCGCTTCTTTTTTATTATGATTATAATAATAATAATATCATCATTCACTCTAAAAATGGTGTGTTGCATGAGAATGGGAGTGTTGCTGTTTATTTATTCTGTACTAGCTTGTCAGAGCATCATTCCTTCTAAAAATGATGTTACATGAGAATGGAAGTGTTGGTCTTTCTTCTACTGTACCACTGTGGAGACAACTTGTACACAATGTAGGGTGTTTGTATGAATGTGTATGAACCATAACCAGACGCTTTGTCTGTTTGTTTACATAGTACTCTGTGTGGGTGGGGTGGCCAGGCAAGCTACCCTACCTCCCACTCCTGACTTTCTACAAATAAATACATTAAGACCATTAAGACTACAAATATTTTAAGTTAAGTAATGAGTGTATTGTACAGTGGACCGTCGGTTTTCGCTGAAAATTCTTTCCAGAATGCTGCTCAAGTGCCATTACCGAACGAATTTACTTCCTTAAGAAATAATGTCATGTAGGTTAGTCTATTTCAGACCCCCAAAAATACACTTGCAAAAGCACTTACGAAAATACACTTACATAAATGTTCGAGTTTGGAGATGACCGAAAACCGAGGGACCACTGTATATGCATTTTATCACTCTAGGGCACTTTAAGCGTCGTAGTATATTATGTGTGGATGGGGTGGCCAGGAGGGCTACCATACCTACCCACACCTGACTTCTTACAATAAATACTACTCACCTTTTGCCCTACATTAAGACTACAGATACGTATTTTGAGGTAAATAATGAGTGTACTGTGTGTGTATTTTACTTTTTATTGTTTTTTTAATGCCTAGTTCTATTGCTAACTTAATATATGTTAGTGTAAATTTGTTATCTGGTGGTTATATGCATTTATAAGTGGAAAAAAATGGCGTTCTGCTTTCCGGCAATGTCCACTTTGCGGCGGTAGCCTGGAACCTAACCTGCCGTATAAGTGGGGCCCTACTGTACAGGTGAAATGCAGCCTTAATGGCTCCCATAGTGTCTTTAAACCTAACCAACCAACCAGGTCCATAATTTTTTTTCCTGTCTGTGATTTATTTATGCTACATCACAACAGGGTTGGTTTTCCACTTAAACCATCATTTCATTGGAATTGGAATTAATTTATGATGATTCTCTTATGCGGGTGTGAAACATGGGTTTTAAATATTGCTTGAAGAAGGAAACTGGAGGCAGTGAAGGTGTTGTGCTTGGGGGCAATGATTGGTGTGAATGTTATGCAGAGAATTCAGAGCTGAGAGATTAGTTGTGGGGTTACCAAAAGTATAATTCAGTGGGTTGTTGAGGTGGTTTGGACATTTAGAGAGGGTGGACCAAAATAGGATGACTAGGAGTACTAGGGCATGTATGAGCATGTTAAATAGGAGTAAATGGAGACAAGTTGGTTTTTAATGGATGTGCTGTTGGAGTGTGAGCAAAGTAACTTTCCTTAAGGAATTCAGGGAAAGCAGTTAGCCAGACTTGAGTCCTGGAGGTGGGAAGGGCAGTGTCTGCACTCGAAGGGTAATCCAATCGTGATGTCAGGACCCTTCTGTAAAGACAGATTGAATGAATAATGGTGAATGTGTTGTCTTTGGGTCACCCTGCCTTGCCAGGAGACAGCTGTTGAATTAAAAAAAAGTACCGTATATTTCAACCTGTAACTGAGGCTCTTCACTTGTTACCCCAAGAAGGTTGCTTTATGTCAGTGAAAGGCTCTTGTTGTAAAGAATTGGATCTGTCCTTCCTTCGGTAGGTCTCACTTCAATGCTTCTGACTCCCCCAGGCAGTTTGAACCTTGTGAGTTTGGTATTTCCCCTTGAATATAATATAGTGGTACCTCGATATGACCTTAATCTGTTCCAGGACCTTGGACTTATACCAAACAGGACGTATACCAAACGAATTTTCCCATAAGAAATGTAGGGAAAACGATTAATCCGTTCCAATGAAAAAAAAAATTCTATTGTTATTGGCATATTATACCTTGATGGTGTTGTATAAAATAATTTAAACACTGCTTAATACTAAAATATGTAGTTTAAACACTGCTTAATACTAAAATACATACATAAATACCAAAGAATTGGTTGAGATAAATGCAAATTTAACCTCGCTTTACTTTGCTGAAAAGAGTCGAGTGCCTATTAGGAGTGTTGAGTAGAGGTGGAGGATGAAATGTTATTGTTTAGAAGAAGAGTCCCCTTCTCTTTTCTGTCTCTCTTTCCTATTTGGACCTGGTTGAAGCTCACCAGGTTTGACTTTTACTAAAAATCTGTCCAAAGAACTTTGCTTCTGCCTTCTCCTCAGGATGTTTCGGAAATGTGACATTGTGTGGTCATTCCAGACAATGCTGTTACAGCTTGTTTGGGCTTTGTTGGCGTGGTACTTCTCTGCAAAGTTTTTGACATCCATCCATTTGGCAAAAATTTCCTTGATTGATGAAGTAGGGGCTTCCTCTATCTCCTCTTCCAAGCCTGAAGAGAGTGCATCCATCTTAGTCTTGTGCTCCTCCTTCTCAAGTTCATGCAGCTCCTCAGTGGTCAGCTCTTCCCTGTGCCCCTCCACATCAAGAGAGAGGTAAACAAGTGTAGCGCGCGGTGTCGTGACTCATTTTGACCCATACAAGTTCTAGCACGCGAGTCGTATTCCAAACAAAGGTCGTATACCAAGCAAAAATTTTTGCCCAAACAAGACGTATACCAAGTTGGACTTATTAAAAGGGGACGTATACCGAGGTACCACTGTAATGCTTTCAGTAGATGGAAGGGGACCCCCATTTGTAGACTGAGATATACATTGCTTTTATCTCTTTTTATTTCTCTCCATATGGGTTGGTTTGTGTCATTGTCTAACATTTAAAGCACTTTCATGTTGTAACATGTTATGTTTCATATTATCAGGAACCCCACACAGACTCAAGTTGATATACTGAAAGTGAACTGGGAACCAGTACTAGAAGGGAATCTTAAGTACCTCAGCATTAACACCACTTTCAACACTAGTATGCACTACAATTACCGTCAGCCATACAACACCTTCTGGTCTACATATATACCTCAAGTTATACGGGAATGGGTGCCCACCGTCCCACCACCAGTTAATGTAAGTAATGTACCTATGTCTTACAGCATCACAACCATTCCAATTATATATATATATTGATACTTATTAGATATGAAGCAACAAATATTTTCATATTAATTTACTAATAATCAGCAGGTTGTCTGAGCATTTTAATTGAAAATGTATTATTATTATTTTAATCATGGGGAAACACTAAACCCATAGGATTATACAGCACCTGTGGAGGGGGGGATATGGATGGTATTCAGGCTTAATTCAGGGAACTGGAGCACATCCAATTCCTAGATCAAGAGCCCCTCACCACCATCAAGGAACCTCCCTTGAGGGAGATTGAAAATGTAAAACTAATACTTTTACATTTTTAGAATGCTCTTCATTATCTTTATAGAACAGAAATGCTAAGTTATGGCAGTTGTTTTGAGGTAAATTGGAGTCAGCCTACCAGTCATTTTCTGATTGGCTTCACAATAGATGATAGAATCTGCATCCTCCAGCATTACTTAGCTTCTAAAAATCTGGAGTTTTTATTAATTAAAGAGGTTAGTATATTCGTATCACAGGTTAAGCGAGATGATTATAGATAAATTTCTAGGCAAGGTGTATTACTTACATTTTTGTCTTCATGCACTCAGCAGTGACTGGAAATGTGTATACATATTTATTAGCAAATTGTACTCTGGTAATAATAAAAATAGTAGACATGTAAGAGTTAGAGGACATCACCTTTCAACTACAGCACATTATTATTGAACAAATAGTAAGTTAAATTAATAACTACCTGGATAAACAATGGCCTAGGCTGACAAGTAGTAAGAAGGAAACTTACACTTGCAGTGAAAACTTCAAGACTTTTCACATACCTGATAAAGTCCAGGTTTCCTTGCTAACACCTGCTGGTGTGTATTGAGGAATTTTTTATAATCCTCACCACTTTGGAAAGATAGAGCACAAATTTGTTCTTGTGGTGTGTGGAGGTTGCATAAATATTGTATTTCCTTCACTTAGCCATGGACACAGCTGAGTCAGCCCATTGTAGCAGCATTTTACGGGGCTCTGGCATTCTGTGTGGTCCTCCTGGTCGTACTATTTGTGTGCTGTGGACTGTGGAAGTCTGCTAAGAGGTATGTCTTGTCCTACCATAAATTATTTGTTTATTGTCAGTAAACTAATGTGTGCATTTCCATTTAATCAAATTAACCTAAATTACCTATGTAAAGTTTGGGCAGGCTACAAGTTTTTTATATTAATATATGTATGCAGTGGAGATGTCCTGTCTAAGGGCAATGTGTGGTGTAAATATTATGCAGAAAATTCGGAATGTGGAAATTAGGAGAAGGTGTGGAGTTACTAAAAGTATTTGTCACAGGGCTGAAGAGGGGTTGTTGAGGTGGTTTGGTCATTTAGAGAGAATGGATCAAAGTAGAATGACTTGGAGAGCGTATAAATCTGTAGGGGAAGGAAGGCGGGGTAGGGGTCGTCCTAGAAAAGGTTGGAGGGAAGGGGTAAAGGAGGTTTTGTGGGCGAGGGGCTTGGACTTCCAGCAAGCATGTGTGAGCGTGTTAGATAGGAGTGAATGGAGACGAATGGTTTTGGGACATGACGATCTGTTGGAGTGTGAGCAGGGTAACATTGTGTGAAGGGATTCAGGGAAACCAGTTAATTGATTTAGTTGGACTTGAGTCCTGGAAATGGGAAGTACAATGCCTGCACTTTAAAGGAGGGGTCTGAGATAGTGACAGCTGGGAGGGACTTTTCTCAGCTGTCGTATCTGAGCTCCTCTGCAAAGACAGTGATTATGTATGAGTGTGGTGAAAGTGTTGAATGATGATGAAAGTTTTTTCTTTTTGGGGATTTTCTTTCTTTTTGGGTCACCCTGCCTCGGTGGGAGACGGCCGACTTGTTGAAAAAAAAAAAAAATGTACATGCCAGTATTGTAATAAACACTGGTTAGTAGCATCAATAAAGCCATATATGGAAACAAAATAAGAAAAAAGATGAATGTGATACTTCATATTTTTTTGCTGAAGAGGGATCTTATTACAAAGCCAAAATAGTGTAGTATACAGTAAATATCTTTTTTTTTCCAGCTTTTGTCTCCATGTGGGTTCACTTCTAATCTACAAAAAATTAAACAAAGATTTCATTGTTGTTTTAGTTTAGTAGAACATTGTTTAAATGAGATGTCACAGCTCTTTAAAGACAGGTTGGGTACAATTGGTGAATGTGTTTTCTTCTGTGGGAAAGTATTTACAGTTAGTTTTTAGTTTAATTTTATTATTATGCACCCCATACCCATCCTGTGGGTGGTAGTCAAAAGATTACAGAGATACATAATTGGTCCAGAGACTGGACTCCAAAGTTTTGATAGCTGAACAAGTTACAGTGGTAATGAACTAGATCTGATCATAATTATGACCAAGTTACAAAGGTAACACAGAGTGGAGGGGATTGTTATACAGTGGAACCTCAGTTTTCGTCATTAATTCGTTCCAGAAAGTCTGACGAAAACTGAAGCAATATTTCACATAAGAAATAATGTAAATCCAATTAATCCGTTCCAGACACCCAAAAGTATTAACAAAAAATACATTTTATAGAGATTAACTATAGTTTTACATACATAAAACAATGAGAAAGAAATATAAATGACTAATGAAATGGATAAATGAACATTTAATATCACTTTTTAACTTTATTGAAGACTCTTGTTGGTGTATGGAAAATGCGAGGAGGAAAGAGGGAGGAGGAGAGGTTATTTGTTGGTAGGGAAATCCCCCTCCATAAGAACTTCAAGCATCAAGTACCTATCCGGAGTTACTTCCCTTCTTTGTTTTTTACTGGCACTGGACCCCTGTTGCACAAAAAATCTGTCCAGAGAGGTCTGTTTCTGGTATCTCTAAGATTTGCCTAAAATGGGACAAGGCATTGTCATTGAACATGTTGCAGACACAGCTTGCAACAACTTTGTTAGTGATGTTTCTCCACAAAACTTTGCAACTCACTCCACTTTGCACACATGTCCTTAATCACTGAAGAAGGCACATTCTTCCCCTCTCTTCCTCCTCTGAAGCAATTTCCTCAGCTGCGGTCTGTTGCTGTTCCAGTTGAAGGTCTTGCAGTTCTTCAGTGGTTAGCTCTTCCCTGTGGTCATCCACCAACTCTTCCACATCCTGGCCACTCACATCCAACCCCGTACTTTGCTACGAGTTCTTTAATTCTATCGTGTTTCTTGCCTTCTTTATCAAAGGGCTGGCACTTGGAACTTTCTTTGGCCCCATGGTGGCTTATTTAGCAATCACACTCAATAAACAAGTACAGAAAACAATGGATTAGTATTACGAAATGTTTCGGATGAACGCGCAGAGTAATGCTCACTCGACGAGAAACAAAGCCAGACTGACTCAGAACGCGTGGGATGCTTTGTGTGGACGCAGGTAAGTGGACACGTTTGGTACAGCGGACCGACAAAAACCGAGGTGATGAACGAAAACTAGGACAAAATTTTGACAAAAAAAGTCGTCGGAAACCGAATTCAACGAAAACCAGGGCAAATGAAAACCGAGGTTCCACTGTACGTATTATAATCATGTGGAAGTGCTAAACCTGTAGGGGTTATACAGTGCCTGAGGACTGGGAGGCAATCAGATTTAATCCAAGAAAGGGGGGTAAATAAGTCTAGTTCCTTGGATTAAGAGCTCACCAGCACCAAAGTACTTACCTCCCTTTATTATAATTGAGGAAGCATTAATCCCGTAGTGGTCATACGTCGGAGGAATGGGAGGCAGTTGGGTTTGATCCAAGGAAAGGTAAGACATATCCACTTCCTTGGGTCAAGAGCCTCTCAGGCACCTCCCTTGATGAGGAAGTGGAGAGATTATTATTATTATTATAATAAAAAAGAAGCGCCAAACCTACAAGGGTCACACAGCGCAGCCAGGCAGGGGATAGTGCAGGAGTATAGAGTAGCAAGAGGGAGAGGTAGGAAGGGCTGTGAGGAGTGCTAGAGGCAGTATCATCAAAGTTTGTGCAGTAAATCAGTTGCTGTCAGAAAGTCAATGAGAGAGTCTGAGTCAAAGGTAGGTCTGTCAGCAAGAAGGGAAGACAAAGTAAGGGCATTAGAGCGGTGATGACGTCGGAGGTAAATTTTGTGCTTATTGATAGACTGAGCAGTCCAACAGAATATGGCTAACAGAAACTGGAACATGACAATTCTCCATGAGATACCCATGGCCGATGCGAAGACGGGAGAGTGTAGTCTCCCAACCACGGCATTGATGACAAGAAGATGGCCAGGAACCTATACGTACTTGGTTTAATAGAATGTAATTTGTTATGTATCAGTCAGACCAACGTTGTTGCCAACAGTTGCAAAGGTGGTTAGAAATTACAGCAAAATTGTCTGTGAATGGAACACCTCTATATGAAACTGGGAGGTCATGTACTGCTAACCGCGCAGTAGTGTCTGCCTGTTCAACATGTACGTCATCATGACCAGGTACTACCCAACAAAAAAAAAATCTTTGTTTTTGCTATACGAAGAACCAGGTGAATCAAATTTTTTTATAGCCTGCAAAGCACTAAGGTAGTCTGAAACTACGTACCACAAATAGCAACATGGGCATAGATGCAATATGGATAATTGCTGCGAGAATTGCATACAATTCAGCTGTAAAAATGCTAACCAAGTCTAATAAATACCCTCACACGATGCTGTCCAGAAACACTGCTGCAAATCCAACACCGTACAAAGATTTAGAACCATCAGTGTACACTGCGATGGCATGAGAATGAGTAAGAAAAAGAGAGCGAGAAGCAACTGTACATATTTGGGCTTTCGCGCATGGCAGTAGGGAAGAACAGACACGAACTGTTGGAACCTCCCAAGGGGGAAGGGAAAAGTTAGATGCTACATGAATATATAAAGGTGGCAACTTTAGAGAAGACAAGAGCGAATGTAAACGAAGAGAAAAGGGGCGGAGTAAACAGGCAACGAGCAAACAGTGAACTTCTACTAACATCCGTTACTATAATATATATGGAAGGAATGTGGAGGTCATGAGAGTGAACAAAATAGCAGAGGCACTGAGCATCATGGCGATCGTTCAAGGATGGAATATTCGCCTCTGCATATAGACTCTCTACATTGTGTAATTTCTTAGTAAAGGGTAGATTATTATTATTATTATTTATTACATTCATGAGGGTAGTGCTAAACCTATAGAGGTCAATATAAGGTAGATCTAAGGTATATGAGACACTTTTTTACAATACCGACATAAAATCAGAATTTTGAAACAGACTCAAATTGTCCTAGTATGGGTACACTTTTTTTTTAAATAATCCGGCCATCTCCCACCGAGGTAGAGTGACCTGACAAATTAGAAAACACTTTTGGTGTCAAGCATTCAATCACTGTCTTGCTAGAAGTGTGCTGACATTACAGTTCAGATGACCTTCCAAACTGCAACATCTCCACCTCTCCTTCAGAGTGCTGGCACTGCACTTCCCACCTCCAGAAGTCTATAAATCTGGCTAGCTGGTTTTTCCTGAATCCCTTCATAAATGTTACTTGCTCACACTCCAACAGCACATCAAATAAAAAACTACTTACCTCTGTCAAACATGCTCATACAAGGCTGTTGGATGTCCAAACCCTCAATGCTCTCAACTGCCTTTACCCCCTCTCTCCAATCTTTCCTAGTCATCGTATTTTTCTCTGTCCTCCCTAAATGTCCAAACTATGTTCATGACCCGTCCTTTGCCCTCTGAATAATACCTCTGGTAACTCCATACTTCCTCCTATTCTCCAAACTTTGAATTCTCCGCATATATTCATACCACACATTGCCTCATCGCTACAATATTCAAAACCCATTCTTCACACCTATATAGGTACCACTATACTCCGGTACATTTCTGGTACCATTGTACTCTGATACATTCCACTTTTTGTCTCTATAATAAAGGTCTTTGTCTCCACAGATGCCTCAATGCACCAACTACCTTTTTTTCTTCATCAGTTCTATGGTTAACTTCATCTTTCAGAACCATCAGCCGACAAGTCTACTCCTGTATATATCTAAACGTATTTACTCCCTCCCTACAATCTGTGACTTGAAATTTTAAAATGGAAGGTTTGAGGTAGAAATGTTTAAATGACAAACTAAACTTTCTGAAGCATATACATGTGAGTAGAAACATCATAGCCAACTGCCTAAGTTTTGGAGTCAATGATTTCAGCTAGTTTAAAAAAATAATTTTTGTAATTCAAAGCTACATATCATTATGTTTTTGTCTTAGTTTTCATTGGGAAATGGTGAGCAGGGGGATGCTTGGAGGTCTGATGTATTCCTATCAAAATTTTTTGCTGCAAGCTCTTAATGAAATTCAGTTGGCCAAGTTACATTAGGCTTAGGAATGTAAGCCCATGAATTGACATGTAGCTATTGTATATTCACTTGTTAATTGGCTAGTAGGCATTTATAGCGCCAAAGAAATCATAGAGGTTTATACTAAGTTATTTAATGAAGTTTTAATAAGATTATGTGGAGATGGACTCTAGCAATTTTTTTGCCAGCAGGTAAGAGCATCATTTTCATTCAGATCAAATACAGGACCACATTTTCTTATAATCATTATTGTGGACTCCATTTCTCAGTTAACTATAAATGTTAATCTAACCCACCATCAGATAAAGTACAGTACAGTGGACCCCCGGATTACGTCATTATTTCATTCCAGAATGCTGTTTAAGTGCCGATACCGAACGAATTTGTTCCCATAAGGAATAATGTAAATTAGATTAGTCCCTTTAGACCCCCAAAAATACACTTACAAAAGCACTTACAAAAATACACTTACATAATTGTTCGAGTTTGGAGCAGTACGTAATCCGGGGGTCCACTGTACTCTATTAAGTTGAATAGTAGTGTATATAACATATGTAATGTGCTGAATAAGACAAAGTGGTCAGTTAGGTAGAGCTGCCCTAAAAATAGATCTTTTCTAAAAATTAATCTTATACAATTATTGATACTGTTTATTTTTTAATTTAAACTTGTGTAAAAATTTTAATCTTTGCACCAAAACTACCTATTATGTATGTAATTTAATTTAGCCTCATCCTATTAAACATATCTCAGATCATTTTAAATTGATTTAGCATTAAGATTAATAACATACATTTTTTTTTTACATTCAGACTGATTTTCATGGATGTCTCACATGCACAACTTCTCACTTATTCAACAAAATGACCCTTGCTTTTATAAGCGTAAATCACTTATTTGTGTTATTCAGCACTTCTTTTTACTTTAACAGCCATCTCCCACCAAGGCAGGGTTACCCAAAAAAAGGAAACTTTTTCACCATTATTCACTCATTGTCTCACTGAATGTGTGCTGACATTACAATTCAGCTTACCCTTTGACTGCAACATCCTTGCTCTTCCAGAATGCAGGCACTGCCCTTCCACCTCCATGACTAGTGAGGCTAGCCAGTTTTCTTGAATCCCTTCATAAATATTACCTTGCTCCCACTCCTGCCTTCCTAAATAACAATGTAGTATACCATTATAAATGTTATACAATATTGACAAGTTGATTAGTAAGACATGTGCATCACTTAAGCATCATTATCGTTGAAACGTTTTGCTTGCACAGAAGGCGAAAATTTGAGTGAAAAATGTCTTAGCTTTATTACTTACAAATGCAGTTTCTTACCCTTTTGATTTCTATAATTTTTGTTGATTTCACTGAAGAGGTTCATCAATAGTAGAAAGTACCGTATTTTATGGTATACGAGACTTTTTTTTTTCTCTCAAAATCATCCTGTGTCCTACATGTTGGTCTGTCTTGGGATCTACAAATAATTCCATTTAACAAGAGAACAATTAAAAAATAAACGAAGGATATTCAGTAAATTTAGGGTGTGTCCTAAATGCTGGTGCATCGTATATACAGCAAAATATGGTACATTATTGCGAAACTTAATTCACTAGAATGAATGTATTCAGATTAACAGCTGTTTATATCATGAATGCAGTGTAGAGCTTTACTTTTCACCTCTTTAGACACTAAACTCATCCTCCTGTCCCAGACAGCAGAACAAGGCGCTGACAGACTTGGTGTATTACAAAACGGAGACTGAAGCCCTTAGCATCGGAGAACAGAATGATGTACGAGAGTAGGAAATATGGACAACCTTCTTTCCATTCGCTCTCTAACACCAAGCAACATTGTTCAACTATGCTTCAACTAACAATTGTTTGCTGTAGATTATATGGTTTGAGCTTTCTTGCAATTAACACTTGCTTTTTTCCCCTTTTGGTTGATTTTTATAGCTAGTGTATGGGAAATAATTTTTTCAAGTATGCTAATGTGGAAATAATTGCTTTTCTATGCTTACCGAGTGATTTAGAGATGGAGTCCATAGCCTCAAGGGTGAAGAAGCTACTGTGAACAAACATTTTTTTAAACGAAAGGCTTTGTACATGACCTCTCCTTCTCTCTTACTTCAGACAGAGGAACAAAGCCTTGGATGATCTCCAGTATTTCTCAACTGACAACATTGGGCCAGCACATGAGTCTGAAGATTACAAAGTAAGAGAATATCTGGATAAGTTATCAAACAACAATCATCAGGAACAATCACGCTCTGTCACACCCAATACAGTAATCACTGAAACTCCTGAGTTCTCAGACAATACCATCACTAAGTTGAAGGAGCCTTACCGTTCAGCCTATCCAAATTCTAATATGGCAAAATCAGTCGATCACCTTGTTAACCAGTACCATCCTGCTCAAAATGCTCCTTCTATGTCAAGGTCTACAGACAACATTATGCAGAATTACCAAGGTGGCTATGGAAGATCTGGAATGGGCCCAGAGCTCAGTGGAAGACAACTTCAGCAGCAGCGTCCTGTTACCCCCAGCTCTGTAGTTCACTCCGAACCTAATGGCCAGCCCTCTCAGGACTACATGACACAGCCACTGGTACAGTATACAGAGTCTAAGGTGAGCACTCCAGTACCTGCCATGAGGACCTCTGTTGCCACCATAACTTCCACAACTGGCCTCTTGCACACACAATTGTGATCCTACCTCATCTCTTTCTTATTTACTTTGTATTTTCCTTAAAAATGCCATAAGAATACCATGGGTTATCACACTCATGTACTGACCAAAAAATAGTTATTCCTCCACTAATATGGGTATAACAACCTTTAATATGTAATTAATCAATAAACTCTTGAGGTTGAACTTTTGTCACTAAACAATGCCTTTGTACTGTACTTTTTGGTGCCAAAATTTCAACTTTCAGGGCATTATAAATATGTAAATAATTTCTACTTTGAAAGACAATCTATCTACATGTGTGTTTAATGGGGTGGATCTGCAGCCAGTGGATACCTTGTTCATTGACCAAAAGCTTAGGATAACATTTTTCTGACAAGGGGTCTGTTTCCAGATGAATATAATCACCTTTGAGACTACTACACTACAATATATAATTAGAGTTGTGGTGTGTAAAGCAGGACATTGGAAGCTGTAGAACTGTAGTGGCCATGGAAAGCAGCAGCTAAAGGGATGCTAAGACTTGATTAAATCGTAAATTGTAAATGTGGTGTATCATCACTTTTTTAATTGTCGCTTTACTTAGCCCCCCCCCCCCTTATGCATCAGATTTAGACAAATGCGAACTTGTTAGTTTTGTTTATCATGAGAAATAAAATTTAATCATGCCAAATGTGAGGTCAGATCACACTCAGAATGCAATATTTAGTCAGATTATTACTAGTATTGGGAATGCAAGTTAGTCCAGTATTCCATTTGTCATGGAAGTAAAATTGGAATGCTCTGTTGCTTATCAAAATTCTTCAGAATGGCACAGTTTTGTCAGAAAACATAACTTAATCAAGTTTGACAGAATTAATATTTGTTGAAGTTTCCTGGAATCTTATAAATTTTGCATCCATTTGTTTTTAGTGCTTAACTTTATTACATCCATTTCCTTGATTTTTTAATCTTTTAAACTGTTGGATTTATTCTATGCTTTAATTACAGAGTACTGTAGTATTCATTTCAAAGAAAACATTCTGTATTTAATCAAACATGATTAATGTGTATTTCAAGCATTTCTTTTTAACATTAACACTAGTTTATAAATAACATGTTTAGTGTTGCTTCACCTCTAATACTGTAGAAAAAATTATTACATTCAAGAGGAAATGGCTAAACCCATAGATGTCAGACAGTGCCTATGAGGAATGGGAGGCAATTCAGGGCAGTCAGGTCCAATGCCTTACCAAAGGATTCAGCTGTGTTGTAAGACAGGGTAGGGATGGGGGGAAGGATGTAAAATTTACAAAGTGCTTTGACCTATAAAGTGATTCATTGTTCTGGAAGGGGAAAGTATAAAGAGTTGGTATGGTGAGAGGGAATAAGTTTCTTTTTACTGATTTTTCATTAGCATTCTAGGGCACTCCTAATAACAAAATTATTATAAAAAAGTGCACCAAATCCATGGGTCAAAAAGTGCTATAAAATGAAGTCGTTTATTCTCAAAAATTCACTATTATTACATTAATGGTAAGTGCTAAAGTTGTAGGGGTTCATAGAGCACCTGTAGATATAGAAGGCTATTAGGCTCCATCCAATGAAGAGGAAGTCAGGTCCAGTTTTTGTAAATCAAGAGCTCACTCACAGCATCAAGGAACCTCCCTTGAGGGGTAATAAAATAGTGCTTTTAATATACCAGGGTAGCATTTTTGCACATCATTTTAAATTATAGAATGTATTTATATCAGGTAAACCCTTTAAGAAACAGTCCTTGATGTAAGCAAGGGGCCTTTTTATCCAAGGAATTGAACCTGTCCTCCCCTTCAATAGAACCTGATTACCTCCCATTCCTCAGGTGCTATAACCCCTGTGGTTTAGCGCTTCTATTTGATTATAATAATAAACAGGTGCTATAGCTATATGATCCCTGCAGGTTTAGCACTTCCCTGTAAAAATAAAAAAAAATTAAAGTTACAATCAGCAGCATTTATATACAGTAATATAATAAAATTATAGTGTTATTTTTGTACTATAATAATCTATCATTTTATACTATAATCAATATTATTGTATCGTAACGGTTTATATTTACATTCGTTGCTATCTTCAAAGCTATATGATGTAACCATAGCTCTAAGTGATTATTAAGTCACCTACTAAGTTATTAGTGATATCTAGAAAAAATTTAAGAGAATTTTTTAGGTAACATGTTTATGCCAGAAGGTATTGTATTTAAAATAAGCAAAGTATTAGTAGTATTTACCATGAAGGACAGTACCACTTATGGCACCTCTCAAAGCTTAAATAAAAAAAAAATTTGGTATGTTCCATCAGTTCCCAAATATTTGTTATGGCATCCCTCTGAGACCTACAGTTCAGACTGATTTAAATTTCAGCTATGATTACTTAATGACATTCCATTATAATTGGTTTCTAACATTACAAAGTTATATGTGTATTTGTGTGTGAAAATACCAGTGAAAAACAAACACCTGAGCACTTTTGTGTGCTTACACACATCTTCAGTGAATGTAAGCACACAAAAGCATTTAGGCATTTGACATAAAACTCAGCATGAATTATGCATTGAAGTTTCATATATATTTGGCAACCTTAAAGCCTATCAAGACTAGGCTGCCATTATTCTAAATGTAAACATCAGTAACTACTACAAATGTATTTACTACTGGAGACAGACTTCAGACAGGCTCTAAAAATAACAAAAGTAGATGTTTTCTTTGTCATGCATAATTTGTTTTATGTTTTTGGATTTGACCAGGGTGCATTAATGCATCTGAAAGGTAATATTACTTATCCTTCATGATTTTAACACTGCCTTAATCCTGTAAATAGTGACCACACATAATTGTAGGTATTTTTTAATGTATATTTAGTTTACAAAATAGCATATACAGAACTGTAACTCTTGAGACTAGTTCAGTACAATGAATAACCCCTGTGGTTTAGCGCTTCTATTTGATTATAATAATAATCAGTACAATGAACAATGGAATGTCGACAAAAAATTTATTTAGTTTTGTGTTTTTGTGGGTTAACTGACCAAACAGTTCTATAGCAATTAAAAAATTATTTACACTGTAACTGCTTGTTTAGCCCCTCTTACCAGTCATTTTACATTCTTTATGCTACTATAAGTCATGGCAGCCCACTTATTACAGCATACAAGGTATGCCTCAACCCACAAGGGATAATTAATTTCTTGTGATGCAGGTGTGGGCACCAGGTACAGTACTATCACTTTGCTCACACTCTGGATGAAATACCTGTACTAAAAAGCTCATATCTAAAAAAATTATAATTAATAATATTGTATATAAAATAGATTATTATGTAAGAGTTGTGGAAGTACACGTCAAAAACTTCTTGGTAGGGACACTAACAACTGATAAAACGTATCTAATATAGTGCATTTTGTAAATATATTTTTCAATACTTTGTAAATAAATGTTCTTTTGAATGTTTTTGTATTACTTTTACCTCTACTGCAAAGCATAAAATTAATGCTTTATTTGGTTACTATAATAAATAAAAAAAGCTTACTCTGTCATAAACCAGTGAGACAAAAACTAACAAACAACACAATACCGTTATAGTGCCATATAGCTTACTCAAACAAATTTGGAAAAACAAGCTTTGAATTATTCAAAATTAAATGTCAGGGTTTTACTAAAATATGACTGCATGGAAAACATTTGTCAGCATTCACTGTACTAAAATAAACAAATTTAAAAACTTTCAGGTAAAGTATTATTATCAAGGATCCTTGGGTCATGTCCATTGAAAGGCATATGATCCAAGGAATTTAAACTATAGTATCCTCTTCCTTGAATCAAACCTTACTTCCCATTTCCCAGTGCTGTATGACCCCTAGGGCTTAGCACTTCTATAATCATGGTAAGTGCTAAACTCATTTGGATCATTAAGCACTGCACAGCAAGTGTGTGAGAGGAATGGTAGGTGGAGGAGTCACAGTTAAAGAAGGAAATCAGTGTTGGTTAAGAAATCAGAGAGAATCTGGACAAAGAGAGCAGTGTGTGTGTAACTTTTCAAAAGCTTAGGAATGGTCACAGACCTAGGAATCGGATAACTGGCCACACAAACAAATTTATTTTACTTACAGTTGGCAGTTGGACTTACCTATAACTCATCCAAGGTATAGGTATTGATGGCCATGGGGTATGTCATGAAACCACACCATGAATCACATGCTTAGATGACACGTGGACAATGTTATCAGACTACTGTTGACATTTAATGATGCTAGAGTTCAAGATGGACTGCATGCTGTAAATTCTTGTTTAATCATTAAAGTCTACAAATATTTTCTAAATTATATTACTGGGAATTATAGTATTAAGATTGTTGGAGGTAATGATGCCCATGTGGCACAACCTAGCACAAATTTCTATGAAATAATTAAGAATTGTTACAATACCTATAGTACTATACTAAGTTGACCAAATAAAAAAGTTACTATTACTGTAATGTGTCCTACCTAATTGTGGTGTTTTTCAACAATTAATAAAGTTAAAGATAGATTGGCACATGTTCTATGAGTGTTGTGCATATCACTGACAAATACTGCTATTTCTAGAATAAATAGTCACAGCAATTTAACTGAATGTATAACAAATGATAAATACAGTGTCATAATGTAAATAAATATTTAGGAAAATTAAGTATTTAACAATATCTGACACGAAGCTTAATGAACTGAATATTTACATAATTTGTTTGAAGATGACTATTGAATAATAATAGTTCCATCCCTTCATCTTCCTTACTGACTCAATGGCCATTAAATGGCATTCCACCAAAGTTTCAAATGATAAACTATTATGGGCCAAGAGGTTTTCGTCCCATGAGAAGGAAGTACTTGAAACGAAGACAGATTTGGGTATCCTCTGGACTTGTTGCCATATTAAGAGTAGACATAATTCTGGAAAAAAAAATCATAGTTCATTACCTTTTACAATAGCCCTTGTTAGATTTGACATGTAATACTATTATTATTACATTCATTCAAGCCTGTGGCTGTAGGAGTTATACAACACCTAAGAAGGAGAGGAAATCAGGTTCAACTAAATGATAGGAAAAATAGGTCCAATTCTTTAATTCAGGAGCCCCTCACCAGCATCAAGGCACCCCCTTTGACACTATGCATTTTTGAACATTGCACATATTAAACTATAGATTGAGGTTCTAAGCATTATTTTTTTTTTGTCAGAAAGTAGGGGGATTGACTTATTCTTGTGTAATATTGTTGAATGGAATTGGAACAACAGTGAAAGAAGATATGTGTATATATATATAGGCATTACCTACCAGACTCACAATGACCCCTATACTATACAGATACAACATTCATATTGCTGTGGTTACCATCAAAACTAACTGAGACATCACAGAACCCAAGAACGTTGGAGACTACATCAGCCCCCTGTGATGGATGTGACAAGTTTTACAATGAAAAACTAAGAGCCTTCCCAAATGCCTGCAGAAAAATAAGTAGACCTGTAGAGTGAACATCAACACTGCCTGTGTACAGCACCACAACAACCACTCTGACATTATGGTGGGAGTCAGGTTACTATTTCAAGAATATATAGTATATATATTTTTTTAACACATTGGCCGTTTCCCACCAAGGTAGGGTGGCCCGAAAAAAGAAAAACTTTCACCATCATTCACTCCATCACTGTCTTGCCAGAAGCGTGCTTACACTACAGTTATAAAACTGCAACATTAACATCCCTCCTTCAGAGTGCAGGCACTGTACTTCCCATCTCCAGGATTCAAGTCCGACATGCCGGTTTCCCTGAATCCCTTCATAAATATTACCCTGCTCACACTCCAACAGCACGTCAAGTCCTAAAAACCATTTGTCTCCATTCGCTCCTAACACGCTCAGGCATGCTTGCTGGAAGTCCAAGCCCCTTACACACAAAACCTCCGCTACCCTCTCCCTCCAACATTTCCTAGGTCGACCCCTACCCCGCCTTCCCTCCACTACAGATTTATACACTCGAAGTCATTCTATTTTGTTCCATTCTCTCTACATGTCCTAACCACCTCAACAACTCCTCAGCCCTCTGGATAATAGTTTTGGTAATCCCACACCTCCTCCTAATTTCCAAACTAAGAATTCTCTGCATTATATTCACACCACACATTGACCTCAGACATGACATCTCCACTGCCTCCAGCCTTCTTGTTGCAACATTCACACCTCTCATACATTCCCCTCTTTGCTTCCATGGACAAAGATCTTTATCTCCACAGAATCCTCAGTGCACCACCTCGTCAATTCTATGATTCACCTCATCTTTCATAGACCCATCTGCTGACACGTCCACTCCTAAATATCTGAATGCATTCACCTCCTCCATACTCTCTCCCTCCAACCTGATATCCAATCTTTCGTTACCTAATTCTTTTGTTATCCTCATCATCTTACTCTTTCCTATATTCACTTTCAATTTTCTTCTTTTACATACACTACCAAACTCATCCACCAACCTCTGCAACTTCTCTTCAGAATCTCCTAAAAGCACAGTGTCATCAACAAAGAGCAACTGTGGCAACTCCCACTTTGTGTTAGATTCTTAGTTTTTAACCCCAAACCTCTTGCTAACATGCGAGCATTCACTTCTCTTACAACCCCATCTATAAATATATTGAACAACCATGGTGACATCACACATCCTTGTCTAAGGCCTACTTTTACTGGGAAATAATCTCTCTCTCGCCTACATACTCTAAGCTGAGCCTCACTATCCTCGTAAAAACTTTTCACTGCTTTCAATAACCTATCTTCTATCCCATACATTTGCAACATCTGCCACATTGCCCCCCTATCCACCCTGTCATATGCCTTTTCCAAATACATAAATGCCACAAAAACCTCTTTACCCTTATCTAAATACTGTTCACCTATATGTTTCACTGTAAACATTTGGTCTACACACCCTCTACCCTTCCTAAAGTCTCCTTGTTCATCTGCTATCCTACTCTTAATTCTTTCAATAATAACTCTACCATACACTTTACCAGGTATACTCAACAGACTTATTCCCCTATAATTTTTGCATTCTCTTTTGTCCCCTTTGCTTTTATACAAAGGAACTATGCATGCTCTCTGCCAATCCCTAGGTACCTTACCCTCTTCCATACATTTATTAAATAAAAGCACCAACCACTCCAAAACTATATTCCCACCTGCTTTTAACATTTCTATCCCATCAATCCTAACTGCTTTACCCCCTTTCATTCTACCCACTACCTCACGAACTTCCCCCACACTCACAACTCGCTCCTCCTCACTTCTACAAGATGTTATTCCTCCTTGCCCTATACATTAAATCACAGCTTCCCTATCTTCATCAACATTTAAGAATTACTAAAAATATTCCCTCCATCTTCCTGATACCTCTAACTCTCCATTTAATAACTCTCCTCTCCTATTTTTAACAATCAAATCCATTTGTTTCTTAGGCTTCCTCAACTTATTAATCTCACTCCAAAACTTTTTCTTATTTTCAACAAAATTTGTTGATAACATCTCGCCCACTCTCTCATTTGGTCTCTTTTTACATTGCTTCCCCACTCTCTTAACCTCTCTTTTCCTCTCCATATACTCCTCCCTCCTTGCATCATTTCTACTTTGTAAAAACCTCTCATATGCTAACTTTTTCTTTCTTACTACTCTCTTTACATCATCATTCCACCAATCACTCTTTTTCCCTCCCGCACCCACTTTCCTGTAACCACAAACTTCTGCTGAACACTAACACTACATTCTTAAACCTACCCCATACATCTTCCACCCCATTGCCTATACTCTCACTAGCTCAACTATCCTCCAATTGTTGTTTATATCTTACCCTAACTGCCTCCTCTAGCTTATAAACCTTCACCTCTCACTTACCTGCTGCTTCCATTTTCCTCATATCCCATCTACCTTTCATTCTCACTGAAGCTACAACTAAAAAGTGATCTGAATATGATAAGATTAAACATAAATGTTTGGGGTTATCTACAATCTAACAACAGAAAACAAAATTATGGTATGTTCACTTTGGCAACTCCTACAACACACATCTTGCAACAAAGGAAACCCAGTGTGGACCAATACTTTTTGCAATACACTACTCAGCATGTATACTCTTGATTACCTGCTCCAGATGCCCTATACAAGCTGTAATTTTTGTTTGTGCTGTGTACTTGATAAAGATCACTTATCAGTGGACAGTGGAACACTGTACCAATTGAGACAACTGTATTCTCTTTTTTCTTTTAAACAAAAATTGCTTAGCTAATTAATAATAGGATTTCATACCTGTTCTGAAAATCTTCAAGAATATTCTGGGCAGCAGCATGGCCACATTTTGACTGAAAGTTCTGGAATCCTGACCAGCTAGAGACGTATCCTGTTAGCTCAGCAACCGTTGTAGTTTTATCCACAAAGTGAGTATCATCCCTGTATTAGAGAGATGACTGTTACACAATATACTAGCTGCATATATGATACAGTAGTGCTATATCTGAGGAATCTCTGCACAAGATTTTGATGCCTGTATTATGTCTACTATAGTTTAGGCTGCAGTGATACAGACTGAACATCAAAATGTGGACAATAACGTGCTACATACTTTTTTTTTTTATCTCAATGGCCGTCTCCCGCCAAGGCAGGGTGACCCAAAGAACACACATTCACCATCACTCATTCAAGAGTCATCTTTCCAGTGTAACTTATTTTATATTTTAAGTAGGATTTTTTTTTTTTACCTCAACCATTGTCTCACACCAAGGCTGGGTAACCCAATAAAGGAAATACATTAAATATCATTCACTCAATCACTGTCTTGCCAGAAGTGTGCTGACAACACAATTCAGATTACCCTTTGACTACAACATCCCCACTCCTCGCCAGAGCGCAAGTACAGTGGTCCCTCGGTTTTCGTGCATCTCCAAACTCGAACATTTATGTAAGTGTATTTTCGTAAGTGCTGTTGCAAGTGTATTTTTGGGGGTCTGAAATAGACTAACCTACGTGACATTATTTCTTAAGTAAATTCGTTCGGTAATGGCACTTGAGCAGCATTCTGGAACGAATTTTCGGCAAAAACCGAGGGACCACTGTACTGCTCTTTCCACCTCCATTACTAAAAAGTCTAGCTTACTTGTTTCTATGAATCACTTCATAAATGTTAACTTGCTCACACTCCAACAGCACGTCCATTAAAAGTCACTTGTGTTCATTCACTCCTATCTAACAAGCTCACACAATCCTGTTGTATGCTCAAGCTCCTAGCACTCAAAACCTCCTTTACCCCCTCTCTCCCTCCAACCTTTCCTAAGACAACCCCTGCCCCTCCTTCCCTCTACCCCAGATTTATATACTCCTCCTAGTCATCCAATTTTGGTCAATCCTCTCTAAATGTCAACTCCTCCTCAGCACTGAATTATACCCTTGGTGATCCCACATTGCCTTTTAATTCCTATGCTCTAAATAAACTCTGCATGACTTAACATAGTCACTCATCTCCTCAAACATTACATGATTATATTATTATGTAGTATAATATGGGTTCTTAACTTTTTTAGTTATAGGTCCCAATGACCTGCCCAATTATGTCCCCATACCACCTTTGCCAGGCTGTTGAAATTATCACCATCAGTCCTATTAAGTATCAGTATGACTTCAAAAGATGTCAATAGCTTGGTTTTATTTTATATATGGATAACTAGGAACAGAACAGAACAGCTGGAAGAACACCATATGAATTTTATCATATATATTTATAGAAAGATGGAGATGGAGTCCCATACCCCATTATTTGGTTCCCATATCCCCGGTTAAGAACCCTTTCAGTATATAGTATAATAGTATCGTTGCGTAAGAAACATTGTTTATTTTCAGCTCAAATATTCTTTCTGGGAATTCCAATTTAACACTTTTAAAGTTGCCATTTTAGGAATCAACCCACAATGTTAAACGAAGCTTTCCTACACTTTTATCATTATTTTTGTCAGAAATTTTGTTAGTACGTATTATAGTACAGGTTGACCATCACTAATCCAGCATCATCAGGACCTGTAGGGTGCCAGATTAGTGATTTTGCTGTATTACAGTGGTTAGGTTAGAATACACTTAACCCAACGGCGATATTTATGCATCGGCGATTTCACCCATCTTACACCCTATTTTTAGCCCATTCCATCGATCCAGTCTACCAAACTCATAGCTATTTCGCTAGTATTCCTTCTATTCTGTCGACTGAGTACAAGAAACCGCCCATTTACCTATTTCAACTACTCAATAAAGTGGTCAGAAATCAGTAATTTGGCCAATTTCAAAATAGGGTCCAGAATAAACAATGCAGACATTCCTGGCACTAAAATAACATTTTCTCTGCTTAATAGTCACGTCTCCCGGCCCCTCTTACATTACGCTTGCTTTTCATTTTGAATTTTTATTCACACAAAAAATAGATTTACTGTTATGCAGACTACTGCATTATTGTAATAATTGAATAAATAATGTCAACTCATTCGTAACTGCGTATTAGACCGGCCAGTTGGAAACGTATTGGACGGTGACGTCATTTGTTTACTCTTGAACACAGGCAAAAATTGAACATTTCCGCTACTTGAGTTCAATTTCAAGGTACTTTCCGTCGTAAAACTAATCAAAATCATATCTATTTCTGTAATATAGCTTTCATTCTATCAAATGAGACAAAAAAAACGAGAATACTACCATAAAAAACATACAAAAATACACCGCAAGTCGCTGTTTTACACCAAAAACACAGTCACAATTTTTTTTCTCATTATGCACTGCTTGCTGCAGGATTTTTTTTTATATACTAGTGCACAATTACCACACAGACCTATTCTCTCATATGTAGGCCCAAATTTGTCAGTCACAGCTTATGTGAGTGAGCTGAGCTCATGGCAACCAACAGTGGCTTCAAAGCCACCCTTATCTTCTATGGACAATGTACAGTGTATGTGCTTTACACCATGAGAAGCATTCCTTTTACTCGTTGGAACCATGGTTAGGGCTAAAAGTGAGCAGGTTATAACAATAAATGGAAAAAAAGAAATTGGAATGACTTATGCAGCAAGTAGCACCACCAAACAGTAGCGGCAGGTTGGTGTGGTGACCCCGGAAATTTGAAAGTATTCTAGCCGAAATTAGTGCCGGATTAGTGATGGCCGACGTGTATTATTATATACAGTGGTAACCCGAGTTTTGGCCATAATTCGTTCCAGAAGGCTGTTCGAGTGCCGTTACCAAACGAATTTGTTCCCATAAGGAATAATGTAAATTAGATTAGTCCATTTCAGACCCCCAAAATACACTTACAAAAGCACTTACAATAATACACTTACATAATTGTTCGAGTTGGGAGCTGTACGAAACTCGGGTACCACTGTATTTGAAATTCAAGTTATAATCTAAGGTTATATTAAGTAGTAACAACAGAACTACACCATGAACATTTTTCAAAACTACAGAATTATGTAATGGAATCACAATTACTATACTGTAGTTATGAAACTATAACAGTTCTGGTAATTTATGCACACTACAGTTGTGAAGCAATGTCAACAGCCTCCTAACCTTGTAAAACTTGGGTAAGGTATGACAAACTTTTGGTTACCATAAGAACCATCAACATCTTTACGGCCACTTCCCCAATAACTTCCCGTCTCCTTCTCATACACCTTCAAAAGAGAGTAACTTCATTAATTTATTTCAAGACAAAAAATTACAGAACTACATTAAATCCACAATCTTGTGGTTACAAATACAGGAGGTCCCTGCTTATACAGCAGCTTAGGTCCCAGGCTACCGCTGTATAGCATATAAAAGCCTGATAACATGTTTACATTATCATATATTAAGTGAGCAATAGAGCTAGGCCTTAAAAATGCATATACAGTACGTACATTATTTACAATAAAGTATTTTTGTATTTGCTTACAGTGAGTGGTGAAAATATTTACTGTAGAAAGCCTGAATAAATGAAGAATGGGTATAATTGAAAACTGCTGTATTAATGAAACACTGTAAAGCAAAGTGCTGTAAAGCAGGACCCTCCTGTATCTATTTGTAGTTACAAGTAGAGTGCTCATAGTGTGCCATCTTCTATTATTAATTTTTGGGTCACCCTACCTTGGTGGGAGACTGCCAGTGTGTAAAATAAATAAAAATTAAATAAATACATTGGCTGTTTGAAGTGACATCTAAACTGTTGTATCCGGGCGCCTCTGCAAAGACAGTGATTATGTGTGAATGATGGTCAAAGTGTTGAATGATGGTGAAAATGTTTCTTTCTTTTTTGAGTCACCCTGCCTCGGTGGGAAACGGACGAAGTTAAAAATTTTAGATTTTTTTTCAACAAGTCGGCTGTCTCCCACCGAGGCAAGGTGACCCAAAAAGAAAGAAAATCCCCAAAACGAAAATACTTTCATCATCATTCAACACTTTCACCTCACTCATACATAATCACTGTCTTTGCAGAGGTGCTCAGATACTACAGTTTAGAATAGTCCCTCCAAACTGTCACTATCCCAGACCCCTCCTTTAAAGTGTAGGCATTGTACTTCCCATTTCCAGGACTCAAGTCTGGCTATATATATATACAGTGGACCCCCGGAAATTGTACTGCTCCCAACTCGAACAATTATGTAATTGTATTTTTGTAAGTGCTTTTGTAAGTGTAATTTTGTGGGTCTGAAACGACTAATCTAATTTACATTTGTCCTTATGGGAATAAATTCGTTCGGTAATGCCACTCAAACAGCATTCTGGAACGAAATATGTCCAATTTCCGGGGGTCCACTGTACAGTATGTATATATAAAGATGGCATCACAGATACTGCCGTAAGCCATTGCACTTCTCAGCAAATTAATTTAAAAACTTTCCAGAGATCCCCAAAACAGCTAGAGTAACCCCACTCATAAAGGTGGAAATCTCTCTAACATTAACAACTACAGATTAATTTCAAACCTACAAATACAGTGGACCCCCGGAAATCGAACATTCTTCGTTTCAGAATGCTGTTCAAGTGCTGTTACCGAGCGAATTTATTCCCATAAGGAATAATGTAAATTAGATTAGTCCATTTCAGACCCCATAAATACACTTACAAAAGCACTTACAATAATAAACTTACATAATAGGTCGAGTTGGGAGGCATTCGATTTCTGGGGGTCCACTGTACTGTAAAAAAAAAATACTATACAGTGGAACCTCTGCTTTCGTTTGCCCTGGTTTTCATCAAATTCGTTTTTCTACGACTTTTTTTGTCAAAATTTTGTCCCAGTTTTCATATACATCCACTCGGTTTTCGTTGAGTTGACAGTGGTCTGCTGTACCAAACGCGTCCGCCTGCCCGCGCCCACACAAAGCATCCCACGCGTTGTGATTCAGTCTGGCTTTGTTTCTTGTTGAATGAGCATTATACCTTGTCCGTTCATCTGAAACATTTCGTAATAATCCATTGTATTTTGTGCTTGTTTATTGAGTGTGATTTCTAAATAAGCCATCACGAGGCCAAAGAAAGTTCCGAGTGCCAGCCCTTTGATAAAGAAGGCGAGAAACACGATAGAATTGTGTCTTTGGGGAAGGTCCATGGGGTTGGATGCGAGTGGTCAGGATGTGGAAGAGTTGGTGGACGACCACAGGGAAGAGCTAACCACTGAAGAGCTGCAAGACCTTCAATTGGAACAGCAACAGACCACAGCTGAGGAAATTGCTTCAGAGGAGGAGGAAGAGAGAGGAAAGAATGTGCCTTCTTCAGTGATTAAGGACATGTGTACAAAGTGGAATGAGTTGCAAAGTTTTGTGGAGAAATATCACCCTAACAAAGCTGTTGCAAGCCGTGTCTGCAACATGTTCAATGACAATGCCTTGTCCCATTTTAGGCAAATCTTAAAGAGATGCCAGAAACAGACCTCTCTGGACAGATTTTTTGTGTGACAGGGGTCCAGTGACTCTCAAGCTGGTCCTAGTGCCAGTAAAAGACAAAGAAGGGAAGTAACCCCGGATAGGGCCTTGATACCTGAATGCCTTATGGAAGGGAATTCCTCTTCCAAACAATAACCTCTCCTCCTCCCTCTCCCCTCCTTGCCGTCTTCCATACGCCAACAAGAATCTTTAATAAAGGTTAAAGTGATGTTACATGTTCATTAGTCATTTATATTTATTTCTCATTGTTGTTCTGTATGTAAAACTATACATAGTTATTTTCTATAAAATGTATTTTTTTGTTAATACTTTTGGATGTCTGGAACGGATTAATTGGATTTACATTATATTTCTTATGGGAAATATTGCTTCAGTTTTCATACAATTCAGTTTTCGTCAGACTTTCTGGAACAAATTAATCAAGAAAACCGAGGTTTCAATGTACAGTGGTACCTCGAGTTACGATATTTTTTCGTTCGGGAATGTTGTTAAAGTGTCATTACCAAACGAATTTATCCCTATAAGGAATAATGTAAAATAGACTAGTCCTTTTACACCCCCAAAAATATACTTACAAAAGCATTTAAAAAAATAAACTTACATAAAAGGGCGATTTTGGGGACCATCGTAACTCGAGGTACCACTGTACATATAAAGAAATATTTTTATATGTAACCAAGCACACAACTCTCCCCCATGCCAGTGAAAATTCAGCCCCCAAAAGAGTACAGATGCAATAATTCAAATAGAGATAAATGGTATAAAATAGTGCCATCTCGATGGAAAAATAAGACACTAATGAAGAATAATGCGATCCTTTATTGACTATGTTTTGCCCACAAAGTGAGCTTTATCAAGTCACAAACAGATCAGTTTGTGACCTGATAAGCCCACTGTGTGGGCAAAACATAGTCAATAAAGGATCGCATTATACTGCATTTCTTCTTCTTCTTTCAACAAATTGGCCGCTTCCCACCAAGGCGGGGTGGCCCAAAGAGAAAAACAAAAGTTTCTCTTTTTAACTTAAGTAATGTATACAGGAGAAGGGGTTACTAGCCCCTTGCTCCTGGCATTTTAGTCGACTCTTATGACACGCATGGCTTACGGAGGAAGAATTCTGTTCCACTTTCCCATGGAGATAAGAGGAAATAAGAACAAGAACTAGTAAGAAAATAGAAGAAAACCCAGAGAGGTGTGTATATATATGCTTGTACATGTGTAATGTGACCTAAGTGTAAGTAGAAGTAACAAGACACACCTGAAATCTTGCATGTTTATGAGACAGAAAAAAGACACCAGCAATCCTACCATCATGTAAAACAATTACAGGCTTTCGTTTTACACTCACCTGGCAGGACGGTAGTACCTCCCTGGGCGGTTGCTGTCTACCAACCTACTACAGTTGGGCCCCGTTTACATAGCAGGTTAGGTTCTGGGCTACAGCTGCAGAGCGAAAATCACTCTAAAGTGAAACATAGTCTTTTTTCATTTTCAAATGCATACAAAAGTCCGATAACATGTTTACACTATGTATTATATATTAAGTGAGCAACAGAGCTAGCCCTAAAAAATGCATATACAGTACATACCTTACCTTAAAATATTTTCATCCTTGGCTTATAGTGAATGAAGAATGTACAGTGGTACCACGGTTAACGATATTTTTTCATTCCAGAATGCTGTTCAAGTGCCATTACTAAACGAATTTATCCCCATACGGAATAATGTAAAATAGACTAGCATTTAAAAAAATAAACTTACATAAAAGGGCGAGTTTGGGGACCATCGTTAACCGAGGTACCACTGTACTTGAAAAACCACTGTACGTATTAGTAAAACATTGTAAAGTGAAGCACTGTAAAGCAGGTCAGCCTTTAATTAAATAGACTATACAAGACCTGATAAGAGTGAATGCAAAATTGGCATATGTAATTACAAAGACCTTCGACACTGTTGTTCACAGCAATCTTCTAAAACTGAAGCATTATGAACTCAGAAGTCACTCCTACAATTACCTATATATGGAATACTACTTAAGTATCAGACTACAACACATAAATAAATGATATTACAGTGGACCCTCGGTTAGCGGCCGTAATCCGTTCCAGGAGCTAGGACTTTAACTGAAATGGCCTTTAACCGAAATAATATTCCCCATAAGAATTAATGTAAATACAATTAATCCGTTCCAGACAAAAATATTCACAATTTTTTTTTTTTTTTTTTTAACAATTAAATCAGTATTACATACCTTTATTGAAGACTAATGCTGGCTTCTGGAAGATAGGGAGGAGCAAATAGGGAGAAGTTAGTTTTTGAAAGGGAAATCCCCCTCCAAAAGGACTTCAGGTAACAAGTCCCTCTCTGGGGTTACTTCCCTTCTTTGTCTTTTAATGCCACTAGGACCAGCTTCAGAGTCATTCCACCAACTATACTCCTGCATGCCTGCTACACTCCCTGCATGCCTGCTACACTCCCTGCATGCCTGCTACACTCCCTGCATGCCTGCTGCACTCTGCATCCTGCTCACCCTGCATGCCTGCTACACTCCAGCCCTCCTCCTGCATGCCTGCTCACCCCTGCAGCCTGCCCCTGCATGCCTGCTACACTCCCTGCATGCCTGCTACACTCCCTGCATGCCTGCTACACTCCCTGCATGCCCTGCTCACTCCCTGCATGCCTGCTACACTCCCTGCATGCCTGCTACACTCCCTGCATGCCTGCTACACTCCCTGCATGCCTGCTACACTCCCTGCATGCCTGCTACACTCTGCATGCCTGCACACCTGCATGCCTGCTACACTCCTGCATGCCTGCTACACTCCCTGCATGCCTGCTACACTCCCTGCATGCCTGCTACACTCCCTGCATGCCTGCTCACTCCCTGCATGCCTGCTACACTCCCTGCTGCCCCTGCATGCACTCTCCTCGCATGCCTGCTACACTCCTGCATGCCTGCTACACTCCCTGCATGCCTGCTACACTCCCTGCATGCCTGCTACACTCCCTGCATGCCTGCTACACTCCCTGCATGCCTGCTACACTCCCTGCATGCCTGCTACACTCCCTGCATGCCTGCTACACTCCCTGCATGCCTGCTACACTCCTGCATGCCTGCTACACTCCCTGCATGCCTGCTACACTCCCTGCATGCCTGCTACACTCCCTGCATGCCTGCTACACTCCCTGCATGCCTGCTACACTCCCTGCATGCCTGCTACACTCCCTGCATGCCTGCTACACTCCCTGCATGCCTGCTACACTCCCTGCATGCCTGCTACACTCCCTGCATGCCTGCTACACTCCCTGCATGCCTGCTACACTCCCTGCATGCCTGCTACACTCCCTGCATGCCTGCTACACTCCCTGC
>WNWK01003005.1:55222-157722 GCA_009830355.1 Cherax destructor
TGTTGGGTTATTATTGGCTTTAGGTGGGTAATTGCTGTTGATCCCCATGCACAAATGGCATATGTGAGGTAGGGATAGATGAGTGAGTAGTATAGTGTGAGTAGGGCTGATTGTGGTACATAATACCGTATCTTAGAGAGGATCCCCACAGTTTTGGACACTTTCTTAGTTATGTGTTGGATATGGGTGCTGAATTTCAGGCTGCTGTCAAGGTGAAGGCCCAGGAACTTGCCCTCGTTATGTCTAGCAATAGGTGTAGAGTTGATCTTAATGTTTAATTGTGGATCATCTGTTCTGTTGCCAAACATAATATAGAAGGTCTTATCAGTGTTGAGTGTAAGTTTATTGGCAGTCATCCATGTTGATATTTTTATTAATTCGTCGTTAACAATGGTATTAAGCGTGGCAAGGTTTGTGTGGGAGATGACATAAGTTGTGTCGTCAGCAAAGAGTATTGGTTTCAGGTGTTGTGATACATTGGGAAGATCATTGATGTATAAGAGGAAGAGCAGGGGACCAAGGACACTTCCCTGCGGTACGCCGGTGTCTAGTGGTAGTGTCGTGGAGGATGTGTCTTTAATAGTGACATACTGGTACCTATTAGTGAGGTAGGATTTGAGGTATGCTAGTGCATGACCTCTTATTCCATAGTGGTCAAGTTTGTGGAGTAGGATGCCGTGGTTTACTGTGTCAAAAGCTTTCCTTAAGTCAATAAAAAGTCCTAGTGGATATTCCTTATTTTCAAGTGCTGTGTAAAGCAGGTCTATCATTTTACTATTGCATCGTTAGTGCTTTTATTTTTCCTGAAGCCAAATTGGCGGGGGTTGAGTATGCTTTGTGTCGTTATAAACGAGTATAATCTCTTGTGCACAAGTTTCTGAATATTTTGGATAGCAATGGTAGATTTGATATAGGCCTATAGTTATTTACGTCTGTAGGGTCACCACCTTTGTGTATTGGTGTAACCCTTGCTGTTTTGTGTAGTGTTGGGAAGGTGCTAGTTTCTAATGATTTGTTAAAAAGTAAAGAAATAGGATATGAAAGGACATGAGCAGCTCGTTTGTATATTAAGGGTGGAACTTGAGACAGATGTCCTGATTTATTTTTAAGTGACTTGATTATCATGGAGACTTCAGTGGGTTCTGTAGGTGCAAGATATAAGGAGGATGGGAAATTCCCATCTAGGTAATCACTTGCTCGGGCATTGGTATCTGGAATTTTACTGGCAAGATTTGATCCTATAGTTGAAAAGAAGTCATTTATCTTGTTTACTGTATCAATAGGCTGTAGTGGTGTTTCGTTTGGTTTAGTTAGGACAATATCCCTATTTTTTTTCAGTTTGTGGGTGCCCATAATCTGTGAGAGTGTTTTCCAGGTCTTTTTTATATCTCCTCTCCACCACAGATTTATACACCCTCCAAGTTATCCTATTTTGCTCCATCCTTTCTAAATGTCCTAACTACCTCAACAACCCCTCCTCAGCCCTCTGAATAATCCATGGAGACAAAGAAGAGAATGTATGAGAGTATAGTGGTACCAACACTCTTATATGGGTGTGAAGCATGGGCTGTAAATGCTGCAGCAAGGAGGAGGCTGGAGGCAGTGGAGATGTCATGTCTGAGGGCAATGTGTGGTGTAAAGATTATGCACAGAATTCGTAGTGTGGAAATTAAGAAGAGGTGTGGAGTTACTGGAAGTTGAGGAGGAGTTGTTGAGGTGGTTTGGTCATTTAGAGAGGCAGGAGCAAAATAGGATGACTTGGAAGGTGTATAAATCTGTAGTGGAAGGGAGGGGTAGGGGTCACCCTAAGAAAGGATGAAGGGAGGGGGTAAAAGAGGTTTTGTGTGCAAGGGGCTTGGAAATGCAGCAGGCATGTATGAGCATGTTAGATAGGAGTGAATAGAGATGAATGGCTTTTGGGACCTGACAAGCTGCTAGAGTCTGAGCAGGGTAATATTTTGTGAAGGGATTCAGAGAAACCAGTCAGCCAGACTTGAATCCTGGAGGTGGGAAGTACAATGCCTGCACGTTGAAGAAAGGGTTTAGGGTATTGGCCATTTGGATTAACATCTAAACTGTCGTATGTGAGCACCTCTGCTCACTTTTTTTAATGATTATCCCCAAAGTTGTAACAATTACACCTGTTACAGAGACAACCTCGATAATTTTGCAACAGAACTTTAAAATAAAATTCACAGATGGGTAAGTTCGTGAATGCACAACTCATAGATATTGAAAGAATTTACAAATTTATATGCTTCGTAACAAGAATGAATCACCTCCACATAGTCTAAATTTTAGAAATTGTATAATTACTGGAAAAGTATGACTGATTCTGGTACGGAGATAAACTAATTCAATATAGTTCACCCACCTGATTTCCAAGACATCATCATAGATTAACTTGTACTTGTCTGTCCCATACTGCTCTAGATAAACCTCTTTACTCCCTTGGTGAATATAGCCATTCAGTTCACTTTTATACATCTATGGTTTAGAGAAAGGTACAGACTGGTAAATTATGTGCGACTTAGTAAAGCAAGAATATTGTACTGTACATAGTTTACGAGCCACTTTATCTTGCGTAAATGCCTAAATCTGAGATATTCATTTAAAGTTTTACTGCTGCATTTATTTAAACTCTGGATTGTGCAATTTAGCACATAGGAGAATTATAAATCTTATGTAAAAATCTTTCATCATTATATCTATAGCAATCTTAATAAACAAAACCAAATACATACAAGAAAGAATAAGAATAAGAATACACACACAACCCGCACATAGAAGAGAGGAGCTTACGACGACGTAAGCTCCTCTCTTCTATGTGCGGGTTGTGTGTGTATTGTTCCAGTCACGGTATTGTGCCTTTTTTGTTATTTAAGAATAAGAAGTTTATTTTGACATGGTACATGGTTGTACAGAAGAATATAATAGTTGGGTGTACATGCCAAAAGCCCCTTTGTATGCAGAGCATTTCAGGCAAACTTTAAAACTAACTTAAGATTAGGAAGGCAATAATAGTTCATATGGTCATTAGATAAGTTACAGCAAGTACAAGAGAATTGAATATTCTATTAGGTAATCCTACATGGCTTTGATAAGTCTAGTAGAAAATAATTACACTATTGAATTATGCTAAGCATATGTAAAAATACAAGTAAATATTTATGTCACAGTTGGTCTTTGCTAATGACATGGTTCTTCTTGGAAATTATGAAGAAAATTTTCAAAAATTGTTGGAAGAATTTGGGAGGGTATATAAAAGAAGGAAATTAAAGGCAAATATAGGAAAGAGCAAGGTGATGAGAGTAACAAAAAATCTAGGGAGTGAAAGAGTGGATATCAGACTGGAGGGAGGGAGTATGGAAGAAATACAGGTGTTCAGATATTTGGAAATAGGCTTGTCGGCAGATGAGGTGAACCATAGGATTGTTGAAGTAAAAAGATGGATGGCACATCGAAGCATCTGTGGAGACAAAGAACTTTATCTATGGAGGCCAACAAAAAAAGGAGGAAGAAACCAAAGCATGTTTGTACTAACACAGTTATATGGGTGTAAAGCATGGGTTTTAAACATTGCAGTGAGATGGAGGCTGGAGGTTCTGGAGAAGTCATTTTTAAGCACAATGTGTGGTGTGAATACAGCCTTTCCTCACTTAACGACAGAGTTCCATTCCCAAGACCACGTCGGTAAACAAATTTGTCGCTAAGTGAGGAGCATACTATAATGGTAGTGGGTTTGTGGCAACCATTTTTTATATTGTTTTAATGTCACCTTTGCACCATTTATAACATTTCTGGTATATTTTTAAATGTTTATACGTACAGTAGTGTACTGTATATTGTAATTAACAGAAAAGAGGAAATCAGCTCTAATATACATTATTTAGGTATGAGTACATCGCTAAGTGAGGAGAGGCTGTATTATAAACAAAATTCTGACTTTGATGATTAGGTGTGGGGTTACCATAAGTAAAATTAAGAGGACTGAGGAGGGGTTTGAGGTGCTTTGAATATTTAAAGAGGATGGCACAAAATAGGAGGATGGATGGATTTGTGTATCTCTGGGGTGAAAGAGCAGTAGGGGTCATCACAGGTAGGGCTGGAAGGAAGGATAGGGGTTGTCCAAAGGACTGAAGAAAATGGGGGTTGGGGTAAAGGTGGTTTTGAGTGCTAGGAGCTTGAACATAAAACATGTTTGTGTGAATTGAGGCAAATGGTTTTCATGGCTTGATCTGCTGTTGTTGCATAAGTAAGGTCCCATTTATGAAGGGATTTAGGGAAAATGGTTAGACAGACTTGAATCCTGGAGGTATGAAGTACAGTGAGAATGCTGCGGGTCAGAGGGACCATCTGAGCTGTGATGTTAGCAAGCTTCTGGCAACACAGCAATTGAATGAATGATGGTAAATGTATTTCCTCTTTCTTTGATCATCCTACCTTGATGGGATACAGCTGGTGTGTTAAAACAAATATTTAAAGTTCCATATATAAATGCATACATGTAGAAAACTAGAGAGAAACTTTCCATTAAATATGCATGAATGTATAGTGGAACCTCGGTTTTCGCATGCCCTAGTTTGTATGTAAAACTATAGTTATTCTCTATAAAATGTATTTTTTGTTAATATTTTTGGGTGCCTGGAACGGATTAATTGGATTTACATTATTTCTTATGGGAAATATTAACAAAAAATACATTTTATAGAGAATAACTACAGTTTTACATACAAACTAGAGCATATGAAAACTGAGGTTCCACTGTATAAGTCCCATATACAGTGGACCCCCGAGTTTCGTAAAAACTTCACTCCTGAAGTCTGCTTAAGTGCCATTACCGAACGAATTTACTCCCTTAAGGAAAAATTTCACGTAGGTTAGTCTATTTCAGACACCCAAAAATACACTTCCACAAGAACTTACAAAATTATACTTACATAATTGCACGATTTCCGGGGTATTCGTTAACCGAGGGTCCACTGTATACACAAAGGTTTGTGTAGGCAACTAGAGTGAAGCATTAAATTTTATGACAAATTATATAAAGTACTGAAGATGGGACAGAAAAAGCATAGCTCTGCTCTTGTAACTACAAATACGTAATTACTGTAATAGTGGATGGTATGGGAATACTACCATATTATCTATTACATGTCTTTATCAACTATACAATTACTGTACAAGTAAATTAGTATAGTATACACACTATACTCACATGGTTAACAATCTGATACAACTTTTCTGTGAGATCTCCATGGATGGGCTGTGGGAACAAATATCCATAAAGTGCAAGGACACCCCCTGTAAAATAAGCACGAAGGATCTGAAAGGTTAGTGAAGAAAAAATGGAAAATACATCTCTAAAATTTATGTAAGTTTATTTAGGTACAGGTACACACAAGTACAATTAGTGTACATAGTAACATATATGTAAATTACCTAGGATAACCCCCAAAAATCAGTGACTTACGTATTTCCATTGAGGTTATGTTATGTTTACTTTTTCTAAAGCTTTGTACAGTCTTTCTCAGACTGGTTACTCAGTATAGCCATATTTTTTACTGTTGAATACTGCTTGCAATATTGAAAAATTCAGCATGTTTACTTAAAACTAATATTGTACGTATTTATGCTTCCATGGTATAGGTCTCAATAACGAATTGAGAACTTTTTCCTGTTGCAATTTCACTGGCTGCAATTTTTTTTTAAACATCCTGTGGTGTGGTCTGACATCTGAGATTATTTTTTTATTTATTGTTTTTTTTATTGAAACATTGGCTGTTTACCACCGAGGCAGGGAGACCCGAAAAGAAGAAACACTTTCATCATCATTCACTCCATCACTGTCTTGTGCCTACACTACAGTTAAAAAACTGCAACACATCAACACCCCTCCTTCAGAGTATAGGCACCGTACTTCCCACCTCCAGAACTTAAGTCCAGCTAACTGGTTTTCCTGAATCCCTTCATAAAGGGAGGCAAAATTTTAGCCTGGGAGGTGTTGCTATCGGCCACCTTGAGTGCAAATTTGCCAGGCTTAATTTGCAATTTAAAGCCCACACATTTTTAGTCCACACATGTGTATTATACCATAAATATAAAAAAATATGGATACAACAGCATAGAGATAACTGATATACTGGTATTACCTCTGTTAATATTTTATTTATTGGCATAGGGTATAGCTAGTTATTTTTTTTCTAATAGACAACAATTTAATTTGACTATACCTAACCTAAATACCAAAATAGAAATTTGTTGAAAACTATATGTGATAAATCAGCTAGGATTTGCAAGGACAGGTTGCAAATATATAGAAGTCTTCTAAACTTTGTATTTTTCCTGTGAGTTAGCATTCACCAAATTTTATATTTTGTCATAATTCACTTACCAGGTACAAGAACTCTATCTGCTTCCTTGTAGAACATTGGCAGATCAAACCAATGACAAGCCTGAGATGCAGTAATCAACTGCAGGCTACTGTTAGAGAACGGTAGCTTCTCTGCACTGCTGGTTCTAGAAAACCCATAAAACATAACTTTAGATAAACAATTTAGTAAGGATTATTTAAATTACTTACAGTACTCCTTCATACCTATCTCAGCTACATACTGCTACTCCCTTATCAGCTGCTACATACACTTTTTCACTGTATCACCACATTAAGCTCAAATTAGTCAGTACTGTACTACAACAATGTACAGTGGACTCTCGGTTTTTGTTCACCTCCAAACTCGAACAATTATGTAAATGTATTTTTGTAAGAGCTTTTGTAAGTGTATTTTTGGGGTTCTGAAGCTAATTTAATTTACATTTGTCCTTATGGGAACACATTCGTTCGGTAATGGCACTCAAACTGCATTCTGGAATGAATTTTCAACGAAAACCGAGGGTCCACTGTATTTCAATTTAAATACAGTGGACCTTCGCTATTCGAACACTCCATACTCGCCCTTTTATGTAAGTTTATTATTGTAAGTGCTTTTATAAGTGTATTTTGGGGGGTCTGAAATGGACTAATCTAATTTACATCATTCCTTATGGGAATAAATTTGTTTGGTAACAGAACTTGAACAGCATTCTGGAATGAAGAATGTTCGATTTCCGGGGGTCCACTGTACTATTTAATGAATCATAATACCATGCATGTCGTAAGAGGCGACTAAAATGCCAGGAACAAGGGGCTAGTAACCCTTTTTCCTGTATACATTACTAAAGTCAAAAAGAGAAACTTTTCTCTTTCTTTTTTGGGCCACCTTGCCTTGGTGGGATACAGTCGTTTTGTTGAAAGAAAGAAGAATAATCATAATAGATACTAACAGGAATGCAAGAAAGTGTGTGAAAAGCACAGAAAGATAAAAGATATCTGTAATGTTTTGCAAGCCTATTGGAAGGCTGGTATATCATTAAAGGTTTACAATACAAACAAATTAATGAATGCAGTTAATAAAAGCAATTAATAAAAGTGAGCTACCTCCCCTTTTATATTTACAGTGGACCCCCGGTTTTCGTTATTTTTTCGTTCCAGAATGCTGTTCAAGTGCCATTACCAAACGAATTTATTCCCATAAGGAATAATGTAAAGTAGACTAGTCCTTTTAGACCCCCAAAAATACACTTACAAAAGCATTTAAAAAAATACACTTACATAAAAGGGCGAGTTTTGAGCAGGACGAACACCGGGGGTCCACTGTATTTGGCTCTTGTGGTTTTACATTAAAGGGTGTGGCATTTTGGTAGACTGAAAGAGATTAAAAGGATATAATTGTTTTTATAATTTGCTATTTACTATATCTTTTAATTGCAACTGTCGAAAAATGTTCTGATGAGTGACTTTGCGGAGCATTTCTTACCAAGTGATCTTAATGTATATCGGTCTCAATCTTTGAGAAAAGTGTATTTCAACTGATCTATTCCCTGTCATTATTTTAATACAGTAACTTAGATAAAGAAAAACAATTTAGCATTAGATTTACCTTACGACTAAAAATATTAATTTTAGTCACTTTTGTGACGATATGCTGAACAAAAAATTTCTCTCAACGTAATAATTATACAAGTATGACAGAAAGCAACATAATATTTCTCCGAATATAGAAGAGTACGTAAATAATTTTTTTATATGAATCGAATTGAGGTTGGGTACAATTATGGATGCTAAAATCAATATTCAATGAGCTAGAAGATTTCCTGAAAAAAGGATAAATAAAACAGACAATTGGTAAAAAAATTCTCATATAAATGCAAAAGAAGTAAGAGTGACTAAGTTAAACGACTCTCTAGAGCAACTGTATATCATTGGCATAAGAGGTGGAATGAGGAACATACTCTTTACAACAGGCACAGACAAGTTCCAGCAAAGTAAACTAATGCTGATGACCTAAGAATGCTTGACCTCTAGAATCACCCAGTTACTATCTGAGATTGTCTGCTGGTTGGTATATTGGTCCATACTATTGGGTGATGTTTACAGGAGAATGGATTATTGTTGATTATTAATGATAACTGATTATTTTATTATTGTTGACTATTTTATCATTGTTAATTATTGTTGATTATCTTAAAAGGTTCCTGTGTCTAGGGGTGAATACTTAAACCTGGTCTATGAAAGAGCTAAAATACTATTTTGGATGTTTTACTAGTGAATAGTGTTATTAGTTTTCAATGACAGAATATGGAAGGTATGCAACAGCCACACTCAGTCCTCCTTTTCCATCCTTTCCTGACAGATGCCTCATCAGTGAAGGAAACAGGGTTGAGATGATCAATTTCATCATGTAATACTTTTAGTAAATGCATTATAATTTCTAATTAAAATGTAATCAAGTATTGTACAGTACTTGAAAAAAATCATTTATACTCACACAAAGGAGACATTTGGGTTTGTATTTAGTTTAATGGCCTCAGAAGTCTGAGCTGGAGAAACATCAAGACCCGTAACAGAGGTAAAGTGAGGACTCAAGATCTGTGTACTCTGACCTGAGCCACAGCCAACATCAGCAGCAGCTCTCAGAGATCCTTCATACTGAAATATTAACAATACAGATGACTGCAATACCTCCTCCCTCCCTCCCTCATGTATACATAATAACCGTGTTAATATTGAGTACATATATTACTGTTTATTTTTCTGGAGTTACTTAAGCAGCAGTACATAATGTTTTATAGAATGAAGTAAGTCCAATTAATTCTTAAGGCTTTAAAGATGCTCCAAACAGAGGGAACTTATACTATTTTGGTAGCTGTCAATGTCAGTAATAACAACTGTACCACTTGTTTGACTAGAATTACTTTGTCATATCATATATCTTGACTACAACACCAAAGATATGATATGAACCTCACACTGTCATGCAACAGTTTCTCCAGTAAAAAATCTCAACAGGAGAGTAAAGAAAGTGTTTGATATTCAAAGAGAGATTCTCAAGAGTCACGAAAGAAGCGAGCGATTATAATTATAATGACGGGGAAGTACCAAACCCATAGAACCATACAGTACTTCGAAAATGGAAAAGGAGGTTAGCTCCAATTCTTTGAATCAACAGCCAATCACCAGCAACCAAAAAAATTAATAAAAAATACTGTATACACTAGCCTCTGTATTTATCACCAGTATCTACAAGTGAGAAAGACCCAAAATTATACAAAAAATTACACTTATGCAGTACTGTGTTTAGGTACAAGGTCTGTACATAAGTGAATTCTTCATCCACAAGCTTCTCCCAGAATGCCACCTTCACGATATATAATATTGACAAGTTGATGAATAAGATACAGGTATTGAGTGTGTCTTATTCATCAGTGATACTATGGAAATACTGCATAATACTGTGCCCAGTTTGCAAAACATTAAAGTATGATACTTGGTGACTGATATTTAGGTCTATTTCCTAGTTTTTTGCAAATAATTAAAGTCAAAACAAATAATGAAATGCAATACTGCAGATCTATCCAATTTTTTTTAATAAGGCAACAAGATCTGGATAATACTTTATGCCAGATGTAGCCAAGCCACGGCTCAGTGCTGCATATTTGCTCATTCAACATGGCTCAGATGCTATCCATGTTTGCTTCCTGCTCTGGATATTGTCACAACGAGCCACACTGGATGAGGAAATGAGTTACATTTAGTTCACGAGTCAAGACCTGGCTACACTTGCTCTATGCTATCCCCTTACACTATTTAACTTGACCCACACATCAGATTGCTTTTTACCAAAAACATAGCATGCTTATTTTCACCAAGTGATCGAGGTGTTATAGTCACGTCAAAGTCTTACTTATTATTTAAGAACCTTCATTCAAATTAAAGACTAATTTTAACTAACCACCTAATGCTTACTGGAAATGATGGAACATTTAACTTTCAGTACAATTATTCAAATCATTCTTCCTACATCTGAAAATAAAACATAAGTTTTCACCTTTTCTTTGAGGAAGGAACAGATTCGATCAACAACAGAAGCAGGAGCCTGGGGTCTAAACTTAGCATAAGCAGCAGCATGAGCTGCTCCCTCAAAGAAGCGATTGGCCATAGTCTCTGGACACACCTAGACCTGTATGTTTAGAGTAAATGTATGTAATATATATAGTATACACAGTACATATATAGCACACAGCATTAAACAAACATGAAACATCAAAATATATATACAGCCTCTCCTCACTTAACGATGGAGTTCTGTTCCTGAGAACTCGTCTTAAAGTGAGGAGCATACTATAATGGTAGTGGGTTTGTGTCAACCATCTTTGGTATTGTTTTAATGTGACCTTTGCACCATTTATAACATTTCTGGTATATTTTTAAATGTTTACACAGTAGTGTACTGTATACAGGAGTCCCTCCACATTTGCGAGTTCCACTTTCGCGAGCTTCGAACATTCGCGAATGCCCAGCTGCCTATCATCAGCAGTGACGCTGGCAGTAAAGTTAGAATCCACACACTAGACTTATCATGCCATGCAGTTACACTCCATATAATCACCTCCATTCAACTGTCATCAGTAACTGCATGGCTAACTATCATCACCATCATCATCGTCATTGTCATCATCATCACAAGTCATAAGAGTTCGTCTGCCTAGCCTAACGAGTGGTGAGTGTTTTGTTTGTTCATTATTTGTTATTAAACCATAACATGTATATACAATATTTTACAATGCTTTCATGTCTTTTATGATTGTTCATGGTTCAATAGGTTAAGGTAGCAGTATTGTCTGGTGGCTAGAGCTCTCGCTTCACACACGGAGGGCCCGGGTTCGATTCCCGGCGGGTGGAAACATTTCGACGTGTTTCCTTACACCTGTTGTCATGTTCACCTAGCAGCAAATAGGTACCTGGGTGTTAGTCGACTGGTGTGGGTCGCATCCTGGGGGACAAGATTAAGGACCCCAATGGAAATAAGACAGACAGTCCTCGATGACGCACTGACTTTCTTGGGTTATCCTGGGTGGCTAACCCTCCAGGGTTAAAAATCCGAAGAAATCTTATCTTATCTTTTCCCTACAATATATTTGAGCACCAAACATTTGCGAGGTTCTTGATCCCCTAACCCTCGCGAATGTGGAGGGCCTCCTGTATTGTAATAAACAGAATAGAGGAAATCAGCTCTAACATACATTATTTAGGTATGCGTACTGGTCAGAGCCCGTTGTAAGTCCAAGTCGTCTGTAAATGAGTACTACCTGGAGTT
Source organism: Cherax destructor (assembly GCA_009830355.1). NCBI lineage: Eukaryota > Metazoa > Arthropoda > Malacostraca > Decapoda > Parastacidae > Cherax > Cherax destructor. Next base: position 66,919 of record WNWK01003005.1, read on the forward strand.
ACCTGGAGAGAGTTCCGGGCGTCAAAGCCCCCGCGGCCCGGTCTGTGACTAGGCCTCATGGTGAATCAGAGCCTGATCAACCAGGCTGTTATGTCGCTAAGTGAGGAGAGGCTGTATTTGCTTTAGTTAGATTCACTACATTTATCAATTTTGGTAAAGTACACTCTGCAAGACCTATAATTTCCAGCATGTACAGCATACAGTGGAACCTTGGTTTTCGTTTGCCCTGGTTTTTGTCGAATTCGGTTTCAACGACTTTTTTCGTCAAAATATTGTCCTAGTTTTCATTCGTCACCTTGGTTTTCGTCCGCTGTACTGAACATGTCCACCTGCCCGCGCCCACACAACGCATCCCACGCACGCATTCTGAGTCAGTCTGGCTTTGTTGGTGGTAGAGGGTGGTGGTGATGGTAGTAGAGGGTGGTAGTGGTTGTGATGGTGGTAGTGATTGTAGTAGAGGGTGGTAGTGATGGTGGTAGAGGGTGGTGGTAGAGGGTGGTAGTGATGGTGGTAGAGGGTGGTAGTGATGGTGGTAGAGGGTGGTAGTGATGGTGGTAGAGGGTGGTAGTGATTGTTCAATGACAATGCCTTGTTCCATTTTAGGCAAATCTTAAAGAGACGCCAGAAACAGACCCCTCTGGACAGATTTTTTTTTGTGCGACAGGGGTCCAGTGCCAGTAAAAGGCAAAGAAGGGAAGTAACCCCGGATAGGGACTTGATACCTGAAGTCCTTATGGAAGGGGATTCCCCTTCCAAACAATAAACTCTCCTTCCTCTCCCCTCCTTGCCATCTTCCATACGCCAACAAGAGTCTTCAATAAAGGTAAAACTGATTTAAATGTTCATTTATCCATTAAAATTAGTGCTTTATATTTATTTCTCATTGTTTTCTGTATGTAAACCTATAGTTATTCTCTATAAAATGTATTTTTGTTAATGTATTTTTGGGTGTCTGGAACGGATTAATTGGATTTACATTATTTCTTATGGGAAATATTGCTTTAGTTTTCATCGAATTTGGTTTTCGTCAGACTCTCTGGAACGAATTAAAAACAAAAACCGAGGTTCCACTGTATTGGGTGCAGCACCCATTTTCTGGCACCATTTATTCCTAAGTCCTGTTTCTGTCCCTTCAGAGGTACATGTCAGGAAATAGTCTTCCTCATAAATAGTATTTTTGTGGCTAGTATCTCCTGAACAAACAAATAACCATTTTTCCCGGGGTATGATAAGTGCTTAAAAATTTAAATATAATAAAAAGTTAAGAGATCTCTGTAACCTTCTCACTACCATTGCTTTTGATAATAAAAAGTTCTTGTGGGTCATATCCTAGGGAACAAGATTAACCTAAGATGCCCAAAATGCTCTGCATAACCAGGGGCTTTCTATAGAGTATGCCAATGTCTGTTAGGTCTGTATCACTTGTATCATGTGCTTGTAGAAATAAAGAGTATTGTTATTATTGTTCTTCGTCTTGTTTGGATTTTTAACCTCGGGTGTTACCCACCCAGGATAACCCAGGAAAGTCAGTGTGTCATCGAGGACTCTGTCTTATTTCCATTGGGGTCCCTCAATCTTGTCCCCTAGGATGCAACCTACACCAGTTGACTAACACCCAGATACATACCTACTTTCTTTTAGGTGATTAGGGACAGCAGGTGTTAGGAAACATCCCCAAAATTTCCACCCATACTAGGGATTGAACCACGGACACTTATTGTGTGAGGCGAGAGCATTGTTAACCAAGCATTATATTATAAGCCACGGGACACCAAGGGATACCTATACATGTCTTTATCCCACAAAAATACCAATGTATTTATATAAAAGACTGGTCTCAGTACTGGACCGAGCCGTGTCACTGCTTTTTGGTGATGAATTAAAGCCTTGTTTTGAAGAAAGGTAATACTATACATACTTTCAATCTGAATTAAATTCTATCCCCAATAAGGTTCTTTTCTAATTTGAGGTTTACATATATGGAATAATATTCCAGGCCTGGAGAAATGTAAAGGTATGCTCATAAATACCTTAAAACCCTTGAAAAAAGAAGTAATGTATTAATTTTATTAGTAGTATATTATATTAATGGGGAATTGCTACACCAACAGGGATCACACAGCACCTTGGGAATGAGAGGTAATTAGGGTGTCCTGTGGCTCGGTAGGCAACGCTCTTGCCTCACACACTGAGTGTTCATGGTTCAATCCCCGGTTGGGTGGAAACATTAGGCGTGTTTCCTTACACCTGCTGTCCCTGCTCACCTAGCACTAAGTAGATACCTGGGTGTTAGTCGACTGGTGTGAGTTGCATCCTGGGGGCAAGATTAAAGGATCCCAATGGAAATAAGACAGTCTTCGATGATGCACTGACTTTGTTGGGTTATCCTGGGTGGCTAACCCTCCAGGTTAAAAATCCAAACAAAAATTTTATGTCTGATCCAAGGGAGGGAAGGGTAGAACCAAGTACAGTAGTTGGGTCAAAAACCTTTCACAGGCATTGAAGCAACCCCCTTGAATGGACCCTAAAAGAATCTATACGAATGAGGAGACCTCAATGGATATTACAATGTTTGACTACTGGGTTATTCTAAGTACTCGTTTGGCAATATAGATGTAGATGAGTGGAACAAACTCTAGGACACCAATGGAAATAAGTCACTTTGCCTGACTTTTTTTTGGTATATCCTAGGAATTTACAGTGAAAAGCTCTGGTCCTCATCCTCATACCTGACAGAGATGTAAGCCACAGCAGTGTCTTCCTTTGCGGATAACACCCAAATTTGCATGACAGTGTCCTCCATCGAAGACACTGCAAGACTCAAAGTGGATATCAACCAAATCTTTAAGTGGGCCGCAGAAAACAATATGAAGTTCAATGAAGAGAAACTTCAATTACTCCGATATGGAAAAACTTGAGGAAATTAAAACATCAGAGTATAAAACAAATTCCAACTACACAATAGAGTGAAAAACTATTGTGAAGGATCTGGGAGTGATAATGTCAGAGGATCTCACTTTCAAAGCTAACAATGTGTCTACTACTTCTGCTAGGAAAATGATAGGATGGATAATGAGAACCTTCAAAACTAGGGATGCCAAGCCCTAGACTGGAATATACAGCGAACCTTCACGGCACACTTAAGTACAATAAAGCACTTTAATTACTGGGAATGGTTGAAGTCCTTTGACTTGTATTTTCTTGATCACAGGTGAGATGCATAATATACACTTGGAAAATCCTAGAGGGATTAGTACCAAATTTGCACATTAAAATCACACCCTACGAAAGCAAAAGACTTGGCAGAAGATGCAACATCCCCCATTGAAAAGCAGGGACGCCACGAGTATGCTAAGAGACAACACAATAAGTGTCAGGGACCCAATATTGTTCAACTGCCTCCCAGCATACATAAGGGGGATTACCAATAGACCTCTGGTTGTCTTCAAGAAAGCGCTCGACAGGCACATAAAATCAGTACCTAACCAGCCGGGCTGTGGCTCATACGTTGGTTTCATGTGGCCAGCAGTAACAGCCTGGTTGATCAGGCCCTGATCCACCATGGGGGCGTTGACCCCCGAAACCTTCTCCAGGTATATTCTAGAGTGGATGTGGGGTGGGTGCGAGTTGGACTTGCCTAGCATGGGCCAGTAGGCCTTCTGCAGTGTAACTTCTCGTGTTTTTAAGTTACATTTAGGCTTTTTTTTTTAGGTTAGGGTAGGTGGATTTAGTGAAGTTTGTGTTAGGTTTGGCTAAGTTTTTTATCAAATATTTATACTACAAAATACCATCTCTACTGCAAAAAAAAAAAAATTAGTAAGTTTATTCAGGTATACACAAATACATTTACATAGATTATCATACATAGCAGCATATGTGTAGAGAACCCAGGATAACCCAAAAAGTCAGTGACTTATTTCCATTGGGGTCCTTTAATACTGAAACTGTAATTAATGGGCGAAATTTAACGTGAAGAAGCCGTAAACTATTACATGATTTATTAAATCAAATCATTGTAATTATTATTATAATTATGGGGGAGCGCTAAATCCGTAGGATTATACAGTGCATGTGGGGAGGGGGATGGAAGGTATTCAGGCTCAATTCAGGGAACCGGAGTACAGATCCAATTCCCTAGATCAAGAGCCCCTCACCAGCGTCAAGGAACCTCCCTTGAGGGGCAAATCATTGCAAAAAGTTTCAAATTATGAGGCCTAAATAAAAACTTACAATGACTACAGGTGTGTGTTGTGTTGTAACATGTGGACCAAGTCTACTGTGGCGACCTCTGTAATATTTATCTTGTGGTTACACAGCCATGGTTATCAGTCACGTCCTTAAGTCTGATTATTTCTGAAGTAATTCTTGTGGTTCAGTTGGTAACGCCACCTCAGCTCACACTCTGAGAGTGAGGTTCGATTCCCGGTACGAATGGACACGTTGAACATGTTTCAGAAAGTTTATTTAGGTACATAAATGCAATTATACAATGTTAATTACTTAGGATAACCCACAAAAATGTCAAGACACCTGCTGCCCCTCTTTCAACTAGCTTGCCAGAAATGCTCTGCATAACCATGGGCTTTCTACATGCATGATCCCCCTTAAGGAAGGTTCCTTGATGTTGGTGAGGGGCTCTTGATCTAAGGAATTGGATCTGTGCTCCGGTTTCCTGAATTAAGCCTGAATACCTTCCACATTCCATCCCACAGGCGCTGCGTAATCCTACGGGTTTAGCGCTCCCCCTGATTATTATAATACATGCATAATGAAGTGTCACTCATTTCTGTAGAAACAATGTATCATGTGGAAACAAAATTTTGAACTTTGAATTTTGAGCAGTATATACCTGGGAGTTTGGCGATTTGTGTGCATAGCATCATGCAAGATGATTTAAAGCCCCCCTCTGGAAATAAATATATAATCAGTTCTTGATGACAGCCTGACCTCACCTATGGTATTTGTACCTGGGGATCAACCAAAGCCAATCATCTAAAACCAAAAATAACTCAACAAAAAAAAAGAGGCTGAAAGAGAGATCTTATCACCCAATTTAATGCTAGACAATGCCCCGTTCTTCAAAAATTTTATTTACTCAATATACATATTGTTCATTCATACTACCGTGCATGCTATATTTACAGGAGAGTCAAATCAAATATAAACCCTCTGGAACTTTTCCTTGATGGTTGCAATAAACTCACAGACATGATACAAGACACAAAAATCTCTTTGATAACCCCGTGTTTGACTCAACCTGCACAAAAACTAAATGCCTATAAACGGCCCTAAAATCTGGAATTCTCTGCCTGAAGATTCCATTCCAGTAAGTAAGTTTATTCAGGTATACACAAATACAGTTACATGGATTACCATACATAGCAGCACATGTGTAGAGAAACTAGGATAACCCAAAAAAGTTCTTTATCTGCCATCCACTTCAACGCTAGTTAAAAAACACACCTTACCTTAATGTGATCTTGACAGAAATATCATATGATAAACAAAAAAGCCACTGACTTTTTTTTAGTTATCCTACGAAATTTACACAATGTATTATAACTGTACTTGTGTACCTGTGCTGGAAATAAGTCACTGACATTTTTGGGTTATCCTAGGTAATCTACACATGCTGCTATGTATGATAATTCATGTAACTGTATTAATATGTAACTGTACCTGAATAAACTTGCTAATGCAATACTGTCACGGTTCTTCTTGGCTCAGCTTTCCTTCAATTCCCATATATTGTTAGACAGGCATATACTATCTCATCATGTTCTGGATTGTAATTTAAGTAACTAGTACCACTTACCCTGCTAAACTAGGCAATTATATTTTCTTATTCTCATTTTTTATGAATTAACTTCTAATTTGTTTCTATTTTTAAGTTCCTACTAATATTGTGTACTATAATATCCTTAGAGAAAAAATAATAATTAAAAATAAAATATAACCGATACCCTCCGCATAACCAGGGGCTTTCTATAAACTATGTCACTCATTCCTATTCATTTGTGAATTATGCTTTGTAGAAATAAAGTTTATCATTTATCATTATTACTGAGTTATCCTGGGTTACTAACCCTCGGGGTTAATAATCCCAACAAAATCTTTCCCAGCTTCTTGTTGGGGGGGGGGGAGGGGTTTAAGGGTCATTGACAGCTTACGCCTTATGAAGCTCTGCATCTGGACTGTAAGTTTATTGAGGGGACGGGTACACATTCAAATTCAAATTTTTCAAATTCAAATCCTTTATTTCATGTAATACAAGGTGGGGGGTACTTATAGTTATACATTAAAGTTGATATTACAAGATGGCCAATAATATGCCTAGGTATGCCTAGGCTTTTCAGGCAGTCTTATGATAGGTCTTACTCAATAGCTATACAATGGATATACAGATTGTAAGGTTAGGTTTACAAAATTTAGGTACTGGAATTTAAACATTGAGAATTTAACAATTAGTATAAAAAGTTAGCAATTAGTTTATATATTAATGATAAAGGTGATATATTGCCATAAGTACAATTATGATAGTGTAAATTACCTAGGATAACCCCAAAAGAGTCAGACAGATATTGTCCAAAGCTGGGCGATAAAGTGAAGAGGAGTTACTTTTGCAAAAGAAGAAATAGGAACTAAAACTTCTCACTTAGGTCAGATAAACCCCTTTTTAAGCCCCAGCTGAGCGGGATACCTACACCCCTCACCTGAGTTTAGTAACTAGCTTCCCACCAAAACTACAAAATATCTGCAAAGCGGAAAAATGGAGCTGATAAATGGTGCCCCACCAGTACTGTGCTCAGCGGGAGGAATAAGATGAAAACAAGCGTCCCAAAGAGAACGGGGAAAATTTGTTACCGATGCTCAGGCGAGACCTGAATGTAGCATGCTTATGCATGAAGCTAGGCACATGCTTGTATACACAAATTATTAAAAAAAGGATTACAGTTAAGCTTTTGTGGATTCCCTCTCACATAGGTCTTCAGAAGCATGACAAAGTTGATGAATTAACTAAATAAGCATTAAATAAAAATAATGTTTAATATAATTTTGTTTTTCCTAAAAGAAGTTTACGAAACACTGTCAGAAAGGAACTAGCAAATGAGCTTGAAGAAAGCAACAGTACAGGTAGGAACTAGCAGATCCATCATAATTAAATGTCCCAAGTCAAACATGTCTACGGAGAAAGTAACAAGGTCAGCTGATTGCAAGATGTTGTTACTGCTAGACTAAGGTTAGGCTATAAGCATCTCTGGCAGTACGGTAGGGAAATGTCATTGACATAAAATGCTGTGTGTGGACAGAGACAAAGCCATACACTGGAGCATTATATCTTAGTGTTCAAACATCCAACAACCTTTCACACACGCATCTTTTTGATTATAAGAATAATAATAATTAGACACCTCCATGCAAACCTTACAGGATATGGCAAAACACCTCATTATTAATGATATCTGGACTCTTCAGGCTGTATCCACATTTTGCATCGACTAGATGAACTGTCTTTATAAAGATTGCAACCCAGTTATGACCAATTTTAATATTTATTTTTTTAGTGGTAACAAGGTATATTTACTTTTAGATTGTATTCCTTACTGAGTTTGTGTCCAACAGCTATATGAAGGAATTTCAGATTGAGGAATGCAATCTCAAAAAATTATATCTTATTATGACTATTTTTTTTTTACAATTCCTTCATATAGTTGTTGTACACAGTTCAGTAAGGTATACAATATCAAGGCAGAATCAGATGAGGACAAGCGTCCCAGATCTACACACCAAGGTTGGCCCAGAAGTCCCCTAAAAAAGGCAAGTAAGTTTATTCAGGTATAGGTACACGTAAAAACAGTTACATAAATTATCAAAGATAGCAACATATGTGTAGATTACCTAGGATAACCCAAAAAAAGTCAACGTGACTTATCTCCATTGGGTTCCTTGACCCCAAGTTTGTTGTGCCGCCTGAGGCTGTATCCACATTTTGCATCGATGAGATGAAGTTAAAGGGAAAATAATTGTCCTTGTCCGTTTGCAAAAGAAACGAAGAAAAAGTTCCAAATTAGGCCAGGTGGACTTCCCACTTGCCAAACCCCTCACAGCGGGACACCTTCGCCCTCACCTGAGTTAAGCAACCGGCTTCCCACCAAACCGGTAAATAAATATTCTCAAAACGAAAAAATGGAGATGAAAGGTACCCATCCTGTAACGTGCCCATCCTGTAACGTGCCCATCCTGTAACGTGCCCATCCTGTAACGTGCCCATCCTGTAACGTGCCCATCCTGTAACGTGCCCATCCTGTAACGTGCCCATCCTGTAACGTGCCCATCCTGTAACGTACCCATCCTGTAACGTGCCCATCCTGTAACGTGCCCAGGAGGGCAAAATACGATGACAAACGTCCCAGAGAGAATGAGGGAGTTATCACTGATGTTCAAGCGAGAGCGAGACGTCCACACTCGACGAAGGCTGGCACAGAAGTTTATACCGTCCTCATAGGTTGTAGCACTTAGTTATGATTATAATAATATAGCGTCCTCAACTCACACAAGAATCCGGGATCGATTCCCGGCACGGGTGAAACGTTAAGCATGCTTCCTTACACCTGTCCCTCTTCACCCAGCAGTAAGTAGGTATCTGGGTGTTAGCAGACTGTTGTGGGTCGCAACCTAAGGGGACAAGAATAACCTAAGGTGCCCGAAATGTCTTGCATAACCAGAGACTTTCTATACAGGATGCCAATAATTCTACTTTTACAAGGACATAAATAGACACCGTCTTATTCTCTCAGATACAAAAAGGCAATTATATTTTTATAATACAAGAAATCACTATCTTCTTTTTCTGCAGCTTCATTCACTACGTATTCTTTGGCTCTGTTCTTACTGTTTTATACTAAGACTAACACTGGCATGCTCAGGTAACCCATTCCATTTTTTATCGACTTGCAATATGTGTTTGAGGTCTGGCTACTAACTACTAGGGGCGTTGACCCCTGTAACTCTCTTCAGGTATACTATAAAACTGCGCTTACATACACTGCTACTGGACTATACCTAATATTCGCACATTCCTACCCTCGCACATCTCTGCCCTCAGCTCTGTGTGACCCATATTATTATTATTATTATTATTATTATTATTATTATTATTATTATTATTATTATTATTATTATAATTGGATTCTGTATGTGCCAATTTACAACATTTTTCTTCAGCTTCTCGGGTTTTCTTGTCTGGTAGATCTTATGAAGTGCACTAAAATCAGTTTCTAAAAAAATCTATTTTTTTTTGTAATCATACGGGATTTCAGAGCCTTTGCAATAGAATATAACTGTGAAAAGCAAATTAAAAAGTATTAAAAATTCGCGATTTTATGGCGTTTTTACATTTCACATATTTAGTGAGAGCCGGAGAGGAATTCACAAACCCTCTCCGTATTTACCACCACCACCACCACCACCACCACCACCACCACCACCACCACCACCACCACCACCACCACCACTACCACCACCACCACCACTACCACCACCACAACCCTCACACCTCCCAGCATACAAAAGGGGGATTACCAAAAGACCCCTTGGCTGTCTTCAAGAAGACGCTGTGGCTCGTACGTAGGTTTGTGTGCGGCCAGCAGTAACAGCCTGGTTGGTCAGGTCCTAATCCACTGCCACCACCGTCTCACCACCACCACCACAACCCTCACACCACCACCACTACAGCCCTCATACCACCACCACTACAGCCCTCACACCACCACCACTACAGCCCTTACACCACTACCACCACAACCCTCACACCTACCACCACTACAGCTTTCAAACCACCACCACCCTCTCACCACCACCCTCACGCCACTACCACCTTATCACCGTCACCACCACCCTCTCACATCCAACACCACCACCAACCTCTCACCACCAGCACACCACCTTCTCACCACCACCATTACACCACCACCACCTTCTCACCACTATCACATCTGCCAATATCACATCTGCTACTTTCACATCTGCGATGAAAATGACAGGATGGATAATGAGAACACTGAAGACAAGAGATGCCAAGCCAATAATGATCCTTTTTTAATCACTTGTTCTCTCTAGGCTGGAATATTGCTGTACACTAACATCCCCATTCAAGGCAGGTGAAATCGCAGATCTAGAGAATGTACAGAGAACTTTACTGCACGTATTAGTTCCAACAAACACCTTAACTACTGGGAACGCTTGGAAGCACTTTTACTCACTGGAGCGCAGGCAAGAGAGATATATCATAATCTACACCTGGAAAATCCTAGAGGGACTGGTCCCTAATCTGCACACAGAAATCACTAACTACGAAAGCAAAAGACTTGGCAGGCGATGCAACATATCCCCAGTGAAAAGTAAGGGCACCATTAGTACACTAAGAGAAAACACCATAAGTGTCCGGGGCCCAAGACTGTTCAACAGCCTCCCACCAGCCATAAGGGGAATTACCAATAGGCCCCTGGTTGTCTTCAAGAGGGAGCTGGACAGATACCTCAAGTCAGTGCCGGATCAGCCGGGCTGCGGTTCGTATGTTGGACCATGTCCGGCCAGAAGTAACAGCCTGATTGATCAGGCCCTGATCCACCGGGAGGCTTGGTCGTGGACCGGGCCGCGGGGGCGTTGATTCCCGGAATACCCTCCAGGTAGACTCCAGGTAGGTAGACCACCACCCCAATGGAAATAAGTCTGACTTTTTTGGGTTATCCTAGGTTCTCTACACATATGCTGCTATGTATGATGATCTATGTATCTGTATTTGTGTATACCTGAATAAACTTACTTACCAATACTCTCACACCACCACCACCACCCTTACCTCACCACCACCACCCTCACCACCACCACCCTCACCACCACAACATAATCACATAATCTCATATTGGCTGCCTCCTGTCGTGAACATTCCCACATCATCACTTCACACGTCAGAGTGAACCTTCACTCACACCACACTTCACACGTCAGAGTGAACCTTCACTCACACCACACTTCACACGTCAGAGTGAACCTTCACTCACACCACACTTCACACCTCAGAGTGAACCTTCACTCACACCACACTTCACACGTCAGAGTGAACCTTCACTCACACCACACTTCACACGTCAGAGTGAACCTTCACTCACACCACACTTCACACCTCAGAGTGAACCTTCACTTACACCACACTTCACACGTCAGAGTGAACCTTCACTCACACCACACTTCACACGTCAGAGTGAACCTTCACTCACACCACACTTCACACGTCAGAGTGAACCTTCACTCACACCACACTTCACACCTCAGAGTGAACCTTCACTCACACCACACTTCACACGTCAGAGTGAACCTTCACTCACACCACACTTCACACCTCAGAGTGAACCTTCACTCACACCACACTTCACACCTCAGAGTGAACCTTCACTCACACCACACTTCACACCTCAGAGTGAACCTTCACTCACACCACACTTCACACCTCAGAGTGAACCTTCACTCACACCACACTTCACACCTCAGAGTGAACCTTCACTCACACCACACTTCACACGTCAGAGTGAACCTTCACTCACACCACACTTCACACCTCAGAGTGAACCTTCACTCACACCACACTTCACACTCAGAGTGAACCTTCACTCACACCACACTTCACACTCAGAGTGAACCTTCACTCACACCACACTTCACCTCAGAGTGAACCTTCACTCACACCACACTTCACACTCAGAGTGAACCTTCACTCACACACACTTCACCTCAGAGTGAACCTTCCACACCACACTTCACACTCAGAGTGAACCTTCACTCACACACACTTCACACCTCAGAGTGAACCTTCACTCACACCACACTTCACACTCAGAGTGAACCTTCACTCACACCACACTTCACACTCAGAGTGAACCTTCACTCACACCACACTTCACACCTCAGAGTGAACCTTCACTCACACCACACTTCACACGTCAGAGTGAACCTTCACTCACACCACACTTCACACTCAGAGTGAACCTTCACTCACACCACACTTCACACTCAGAGTGAACCTTCACTCACACCACACTTCACACCTCAGAGTGAACCTTCACTCACACCACACTTCACACTCAGAGTGAACCTTCACTCACACCACACTTCACACCTCAGAGTGAACCTTCACTCACACCACACTTCACACTCAGAGTGAACCTTCACTCACACCACACTTCACACCTCAGAGTGAACCTTCACTCACACCACACTTCACACCTCAGAGTGAACCTTCACTCACACACACTTCACACCTCAGAGTGAACCTTCACTCACACCACACTTCACACCTCAGAGTGAACCTTCACTCACACACACTTCACACTCAGAGTGAACCTTCACTCACACCACCTTCACACCTCAGAGTGAACCTTCACTCACACCACACTTCACCTCAGAGTGAACCTTACTCACACCACACTTCACACCTCAGAGTGAACCTTCACTCACACCACACTTCACACTCAGAGTGAACCTTCACTCACCACACTTCACACCTCAGAGTGAACCTTCACTCACACATTCCTCAGAGTGACCTTCACTCACCACACTTCACACTCAGAGTGAACCTTCACACCACACTTCACTCAGAGTGAACCTTCACTCACACCACACTTCACACGTCAGAGTGAACCTTCACTCACACTCAGAACTTCCTCACCCACCTCAGAGTGAACTCACTCACACCACTCACGTCAGGTGAACCTTCACTCACACACACTTCACCTCAGAGTGAACCTTCACTCACACCACACTTCATCGACACTCAGAGTCAGGAACCTTCACTCACACCACACTTCACACGTCAGAGTGAACCTTCACTCACACACACTTCACACTCAGAGTGAACCTTCACTCACACCACACTTCACACGTCAGAGTGAACCTTCACTCACACCACACTCCACGTCAGAGTGAACCTTCACTCACACCACACTTCACACGTCAGAGTGAACCTTCACTCACACCATCAACCTTTCCACTACGTCAGAGTGAACCTTCACTCACACCACACTTCACACGTCAGAGTGAACCTTCACTCACACCACACTTCACACGTCAGAGTGAACCTTCACTCACACCACACTTCACACGTCAGAGTGAACCTTCACTCACACCACACTTCACACGTCAGAGTGAACCTTCACTCACACCACACTTCACACGTCAGAGTGAACCTTCACTCACACCACACTTCACACGTCAGAGTGAACCTTCACTCACACCACACTTCACACGTCAGAGTGAACCTTCACTCACACCACACTTCACACGTCAGAGTGAACCTTCACTCACACCACACTTCACACGTCAGAGTGAACCTTCACTCACACCACACTTCACACGTCAGAGTGAACCTTCACTCACACCACACTTCACACGTCAGAGTGAACCTTCACTCACACCACACTTCACACCTCAGAGTGAACCTTCACTCACACCACACTTCACACCTCAGAGTGAACCTTCACTCACACCACACTTCACACGTCAGAGTGAACCTTCACTCACACCACACTTCACACGTCAGAGTGAACCTTCACTCACACCACACTTCACACCTCAGAGTGAACCTTCACTCACACCACACTTCACACGTCAGAGTGATCTGACATGTTGTTTTGTTACTGTTAGTAAATTAAGTGTTTCTTTAGGTTATCAATACATAACAAGATTTTTAAAATGATTACTGGGGCGCAGATATAATAATAATAATAATAATAATAATAATAATAATAATAATAATTATAATAATAAAAATAAATCTTTTTGTAAATATTACATGATACAACTGGTACAGACCTAACTGACATTATTGGCATGCTATACAGAAAGTCCCTGGTTATTTTACCTGGAGTTTACCTGGAGAGAGTTCCGGTGGTCAACGCCCCTGCGGCCCGGTCTGTGACCAGGCCTCATGGTGAATCAGAGCCTGATCAACCAGGCTGTTACTGCTGGCCGCACGCAAACCGACGTACGAACCACAGCCCGGCTGGTCAGGTACTGACTTTAGGTGCCTGTCCAGTGCCTGCTTGAAGACAACCAGGGGTCTATTGGTAATCCCCCTTATGTACGCTGGGAGAGAGTTGAACAGTCTTGGGCCCCTGACACTTATTGTGCTGTCTCTCAACGTGCTAGTGGCACCCCTGCTTTTCATTGGGGGATGTTGCATCGTCTGCCGGGCAGGCTCAGTTAATCTCTTGTTTCCTAGGATGCGACCCACAACAGTCGACTAACTCCCAGGTACCTATTAACTGCTAGGGGAACAGGGGCAGCAGGTGTCAAGACATATTCCTAACGTTTCACCCCTGCCGGGGATCGATCCCGAACTCTCAAGTGTGAGCTGGGGATGCTACCAACCAAGCTACGAGCATCGGTCCAACTTGGACGGATCAAAACGTCGTCTAAAGTTTCCTCTTCAAAGTTGCAGTGTCCCTAATTTTCTTCACTGACTTATCCATCACTCAGTGATGTCGAAAAGGTTAACTCCAGTTCGTTGGATCAAGAACCCTTCACCAGCATCAAGTTAACACATACTATTAAGAACAAAAAGGCACAATACCGTGATTGGAACAATACACAAATAACCCGCAACTACAACTACCACTACTACTACTACCACTACTTCTTTGTCTTCCTCTCTTGGTCCCGTCCCTTTCCCCCTCGCCTATATATATATACTGGCTCCCTTACTCTTTTGTGTCAGAGAGGAAGGCCTCGGTCAGATGACCAAAAGCTCCAGCTGCGGGGTCATCATATGACTAAGACCCGTCGCGTCAAGAAACACTTGTCCTGTTTCCTGACAAACATTATACCTAATGTTTTGTGTTAGTGTGACTTTGTAAATGGTCCAAGTCAGACCGAAACGTCGTCGTTAGCCTCTATCCTATGTTTACCTGAAGATTGTTCCGGGGGTCAACGCCCCCACGGCCCGGTCTGTGACCAGGCCTCACGGTGGATCAGGGCCTGATCAACCAGGCTGTTACTGTTGGCCGCACGCAAACCGACGTACGAACCACAGCCCGGCTGGTCAGGTACTGAATTTAGGTGCCTGTCCAGTGCCTGCTTGATGACATCCAGGGGACTATTGGTAATCCCCCTTATGTATGCTGGGAGGCAGTTGAACGGTCTTGGGCCCCTGACACTTATTGTGTTGTCTCTTATCGTGCTAGTGGCACCCTGCTTTTCATTGGGGGAATGTTGCATCTCCTGCCGAGTCTTCTGCTTTCATAGGGAGTGATTTTCGTGTGTAAGTTTGATACTAATCCCTCTAGGATTTTCCAAGTGTATATGATCATGTATCTCTCCTGCCTGCATTCTAGGGAGTACAGGTTGAGGAACCTCAAGCGTTCCCAGTAATTCAGGTGTTTTATTACAGTTATGCATGCCGTGAAGGTTCTCTACATTTTCTAGGTCAGCAATTTCGCCTGCCTTGAAAGGTACTGTTAGTGAGCAGCACTATTCCAGCCTAGATAGAACAAGCGACCTGAAGAGTGTCATCATGGGCTTGGCATCCCTAGTTTTGAAGATTCTCATTATCCACCCTGTCATTTTTCTAGCAGATGCGATTGATACAATGTTATGGTCTTTGAAGGCGAGATCTTGTGACATGATCACTCCCAGGTCTTTTACATTAGTTTTTCGCTCTATTGTGTGGTTGGAATTTGTTTTATACTCCATATCGGAGTAATTGAAATTTCTCATCATTGAACTTCATATTGTTTTCCGCAGCCCATTTAAAGATTTGGTTGATGTTCGCCTGGAGTCTTGCAGTGTCTTCAATGGTGGACACTGTCATGCAAATTCGGGTGTCATCTGCAAAGGAAGACACGGCGCTGTGGCTTATATCCCTGTCTATGTCAGATATAAGGATGAGGAACAAGATGGGAGCGAGTACTGTGCCTTGTAGAACAAAGCTTTTCACTGTAGCAGCCTCAGACTTTACTGTTTACTACTACTCTTTGTGTTCTATTTGTTAGGAAATTATAGATCCATCTACCAACTTTTCCCTGTTATTCCTTTATCATGCATTTTGTGCGTTATTACACGATGATCACACCTGTCAAAGGCTTTTGCAAAGTCTGTGTATATTACATCTGCATTTTGTTTATCTTCTAGAGCATCCAGAACCTTGTCGTAGTGGTCCAGTAGTTGGGACAGGCAGGAGCGACCTGCTCGAAACCCATGCTGCCCTGGGTTGTGTAATTGATGGGTATCTAGATGGGTGGCGATCTTGGTAGTTATTTATGTATATACTAAGATATAACTTCATCGCTTTTCAACAGTCTTCCTTCATATATAACAAATAACTTCTATAACATGTATAACGTTCAAAATATGTAACAAATATATGTGTAACGTGTATATTATTTATAACATGTACTCACCGAATTGTGTTTGTTGGGTTCGAGACTTAGCTCACTACATTACTTGAGATTGTTTCAGTTACTGTCACAGTGAGGCCAGAGGCTAGTCTTCCCTGCTGACAGACTAATGAGACTATTGCTGTTGACACCCCACATATCCACATAGCCTTCCCCTTTTCCCCCCATAAACTCATTATGAGGGGGGACATGACCAGCACGAAGGCACCCTTCAGTGGTGGCTGCCTTGATGCTGGTCAAGGGGTGACGTCAATAAGTTTAGCCTTTCACTGTGAATATAAAAATAATAATAACAAATTATTATTATTATTATTGCTGTTGTTGTCGTTGTTGTTGATGTAATTGTTAAGCTGATAGAAAGATTTTGACCCGAGCCGTGCAAAAAAAAAAAGCAAATGTAAGAACGGTTAAATTTCCAGCAACTCTTTTGTGTCTGAGCTCTGCTAGGAGCACCCTGACATGTTTTCCCCCTTATGTGACACAAACACTGTTTTTTCACGAGTGTCTAGGTAAGTGAAAGACTCCATAGTCTGGCTGTGTTACAGTTGATGTGCTGTACTTGACAAGGTTATAGATGCTGTATCTCTTAGCATATACACACTGAGGTGTGTATCTGTGAGTATATACACACTGAGGTGTGTATCTGTGAATATATATACATTGAGGAGTGTATCTCTTATAGAATATATACACTAAGGTGCGTATCTCTGAGTATATATACACTGAGGTGTGTATCTGTGAGTATATATACACTGAGGTGTGTATCTCAGTATATACACCTATTTGTGTGTATACAATGAAGTGTGAATTTGTGTATACAGACGAGTGTATCAGTGTATATATACTAAAGTGTGTACGTATTTGTATATACGCCGAAGTGTTTATCTGTATATACAAGCACTGTGGTGTGCATCTGTGTATATACATGGATGCGTCAGTGTATATGTACTGAGAGTTTAATTAATCCCTACTTTAGGGATTAAAAAATCGTTGACTGGTGTTGAACAGGTTATATGCAGTCTTAATGACCCTGGTGTAGTCGAAAGGCTTTAAACTTAATAAACCAACCAACTAACCAAATCACGGATTTACATTTGGATAAACAAAATTTAATAATTGACTTAATTGTTCATAATACCTCTCGCTAAACTGCCTCATTAATTACATTTAAACTATCGAAAAGAGGTCTTCGCTTCGTTCATAAGAATTAACACTAGCAGACTACTATTGTAAGTATTATTTTAAACGAAGATTAAATCGCCCAAAAAAAGTTATAAACAAAAAAGACACGGACAGGAGGTTTGGATCCCACAGGCAGGCAAAGCGTCGATCCTCTTTTGATAAGGCAGCATTCGTATTCATAATGGCTCCCCGGATCACACCAGGTGGCTGTGGCGAGCTTCTTTCCCACATACACCGAGCGTCCCCTCTCACTCTCCCCTCACACACACACACACACACACACACACACACACACACACACACACACACACACACACACACACACACAAAAAACACACACACACAGAACCACCCTCAGAACCCCACAGCCAAATGCGCTATCCAAACACAAACCACAATCCACACTTACAGCCCCCACCCTACACTATGCTGTAGAACCCCACAGCACACTTGCCAGGTTCCCCACCCCCACATATCCCCCAGAACACAATGTTGGAGAGGAAACTGAAGGTATGGTACACAAACGCTGATGGAATAACGAATAGGTGGGAGGAGTGACACGATAGAATCAAAGAGGCATCACCGGACATCATAGCTCTCACTGAAACCAAGCTCACAGGTATGATAACAGATGCCATCTTTCCAATGGGATATCAGATCTTGAGAAAAGACACAGGAAACAGAGGGGGTGGAGGAGTGACACTGCTCATCAAAAACCAATGGGATTTTGACGAGCTGGAGAGAGGAGACAGTGGAGAAGCAAAAGACTACATAATAGGAACACTTCAGTCTGGAGGTCCGAAGGTGGTAATTGGAGTGATGTATAACCCACCACAGAACAGCAGGAAGCCAAGGCAAGAATATAATGATAGTAACAGAGCGATGGTTGACACACTGGCTGAAATGGCTAGAAGGGCTCATGCGAGCAGGGCAAAGCTGCTGATTGTGGGTGACTTCAATTACAAAGAAATTGACTGGGAGAACATGGAGCCACATGGGGGCCCAGAAACGTGGAGGGCTAAGATGATGGAGGTGGTACTGGAAAACCTCATGTAACAGAGAGAGAGGAGAGGACGAACCAGCAAGACTGGACCTAGTATTCTCCTTGAGAAGTGCAGATTTTGAGGATATCACATATGAAAGACCCCTCGGGGCTAGTGACCACGTGGTTGTGAGCTTCGAATATATAGTAGAGTTACAAGTGGAGAGGGAAATAGGAAGGGCAGGACGAATGAAGCCAAACTACAAGAGAGGGGACTACACAGGCATGAAGAATTTCCTGCACAAGGTTCAGTGGGGCAGAGCACTGGCAGGAAAGTCAGTAAATGAGATGATGGAATATGTGACAACAATATGCAGGGAAGCTGAGGAGAGGTTTGTACCCAAGGGTAACAGAAATAACGGGACGGCCAGGATGAGCCCTTGGTTCACTCAAAGGTGTAGAGAGGTCATAACCAAGTGTGCTAGAGAATGAAAGAAGTATAGAAGGCAAAGAACCCAGGAGAATAAGGACAGCAGTCGTAGAGCCAGAAACTAATATACACAGGTAAGAAAAGAGGCCCAACGACAATACGAAAATGACATAGCAGCGAAAGCCAAATCTGACCCGAAGCTGTTGTACAGCCACATCAGGAGGAAAACAACAGTCAGGGACCAGGTAATCAGGCTGAGGAAGGAAGGAGGGGAGGTCACAAGAAACAACTGAGAAGTATGTGAGGAACTCAACTTGAAATTCAAAGAAGTGTTCACAGAGGAGACAGAAGGAACTCCAGAGAGACAGAGAGGTGTGGTACACCATCAAGTGCTGGACACAATACATACAACCGAGGAAGAAGTGAAGAGGCTGCTAAGCGAGCTAAACACCTCCAAGACGATGGAGCCAGATAACATCTCTCCATGGGTCCTGAGAGAGGGAGCAAAGGCACTATGTGTACCACTAACAACAATATTCAACACATCAATTGAAACAGGGTGACTACCTGAGGTATGGAAGACAGCAAATGTAGTCCCAGTTTTTTAAAAAAAAAGACATGACTCGAAGCATTAAACTACAGACCAGTGTCACTGACTTGTACAGTATGCAAGGTCATGGAGAAGATTATCAGGAGAAGAGTGGTGGAGCACCTAGAAAGGAATGAGCTAATCAACAACAACCAGCACGGTTTCAGGGATGGGAAATCCTGTGTCACAAACCTACTGGAGTTCTATGACAGGGTGACAGCAATAAGACAAGAGAGAGAGAGAGAGAGAGAGAGAGAGAGAGAGAGAGAGAGAGAGAGAGAGAGGTGGGTAGATTGCGTTTTCTTGGACTGTATGAAGGCTTTTGACACAGTTCCACTCAAGAGATTAGTGCATAAGCTGGAGGACCAGGCAGGTATAACCGGGAAGGCGCTGCAATGGATCAGGGAATACCTGTCGGGAAGGCATCAGTGAGTCATGGTACGTGATGACGTGTCAGAGTGGGCGCCTGTGACGAGCGGGGTTCCACAGGGGTCAGTCCTAGGACCGGTGCTGTTTCTGGTATATGTGAACATGACGGAATAGACTCAGAAGTGTCCCTGTTAGCAGATGATGTGAAGTTGATGAGAAGAATTCAATCGGACGAGGACCAGGCAGAACTACAAAAGGATCTGGACAGGCTGCAGGCCTGGTCCAGCAACTGGCTCCTGGAATTCAACCCCACCAAGTGCAAAGTCATGAAGATTGGGGAAGGGCAAAGCAGACTGCAGACGGAGTACAGTCTAGAGGGCCAAAGACTACAAACCTCACTCAAGGAAAAAGATCTTGGAGTGAGGATAACACCGGGCACATCTCCCGAGGCGCACATTAACCAAATAACTGCTGCAGCATACGGACGCCTAGCATACCTAAGAATAGCATTCCGACATCTCAATAAGGAATCGTTCAGGACCCTGTACAACGTGTATATCAGACCTATATTGAAGTATGCAGCACCAGTCTGGACCCCACACCTAGCCAAGCACGTACAGAAATTAGAGAAAGTGCAAAGGTTTGCAACAAGACTAGTCCCGGAGCTAAGGAGCATGTTCTACGAGGAGAGGTTAAGGGAACTGGACCTGACGACACTGGATGACAGGAGAGATAGGTGGATATGATAACGACATATAAAATACCGAGAGGAATTGACAAGGTGGATAGAGACAGGATGTTCCAGAGATGGGACACAGCAACAAGGGATCACAATTGGAAGTTGAAGACTCGGATGAATCACAGGGATGTTAGGAAGTATTTCTTTAGTCACAGAGTTGTCAGGAAGTGGAATAGTATGGGAAGTGTTGTCCCTCAACGTGCCACTAGCACGTTGAGGGACAACGCAATAAGTGTCAGGGGCCCAAGATTGTTCAACTGCCTCCCAGCATACATCAGGGGGATTACCAACAAACTCCTGGCTGTCTTCAGTCAGGCACTGGACAGGCAAGGCACCTAAAGTCGGTACCTGACCAGCCAGGCTGTGGTTCGTACGTTGGACTGCGTGCTGCCAGCAGTAACAGCCTGGTTGATCAGGCTCTGGTCCAACATGAGGCCTGGTCACAGACCGGGCCGCAGGGGCGTTGACCCCTGGAATTCTCTCCAGGTAAATTCCAGTGGAGGCAGGATCCATACATAGCTTTAAGAAGAGTTATGATAAAGCTCATGGAGCAGGAAGAGTGACCTAGTAGCGACCAATGAAGAGGCGGAGGCAAGAGCTGTGACTCGACCCCTGCAACCACGACTAGTTGAGTACAACTAGGCGAGTACATACACTTTACCATCACAACTCTACACAATTTTTCCATATCACAATTTTTGCAAGTAACTGTTATCTTGTCTTTTATATTATTTTGACTTTTCACCTGCACTTTGAAAACTAAATAAGCTACCACTCTTTCATGGTTACAATAATATAAAATTCTGCTCGTTGGGTTAGTACACCAAACAGGAGTAGAATGAAATTTACTCAAGAGGCACCCACACCACCGTATGTCCTCGGATGACGGTAAAACACCTAGCTTGGTGGGTGCGTCATTCTTTTAGGATTGCGTGGTCCTGTGGGTTAGAGCGTCATGTGTTTTCGCTCACCATGAGGCGGACCAAAGCAGCATGGGATCGAGTCCTTGGCTAGTTGCAGTGTTGTTATATATATATATATATATATATATATATATATATATATATATATATATATATATATATATATATATATATATCTGATGTTAAGCCAGTGAAACGAACATTAATAACGACTGTAATACATCACCATTCACACAAAAAAATCATTTGCAATGTCACAATACTATTTGCCAAGGAGAATGACACCCAGAGAGGAAAAGGCCTGAATCTGCATTCATCAGCATCTCCAACAACTTTAACTACAACAACTGTTTCTACAATTTAGCTGAACATCTTGCCAAAAAATCTCTAGGAAGTTTGGGAATCAAAGTGACCTGACATGTACCCTACTTGCTTTACGCTTCACCACTACTCAGCTCTATTTACATGGTCACCTCTTATCAGGTTTATCTGTGACTTGATAAAGCTCACTCTGGGTACAACGTCCTCAATAAATATTTCATGTAATTACATGTACTCGCCTAACTGTGGTTGCAGGGGTCGAATCATAACTCCTGGCCCCTCCTCTTCAGTAGATGTGTGACGTACGTACCGTACCCTCAAATTATTTAACCAAGTACATCCCTTGAATGGGAGTTCCTTGATACTGGGTGAAGGGCTCCTAATTCAAGGAATTGGAGTTACACTCCCCTTCCTCTGATCAAGCCTGATTACCTACCATTCGCAGGATGCTGTATGATTCCCTGCTGGTTTAGCGCTGCCCTGGGGACCCACTCACCTGCTGATACGTTTCCCCCAGTTCTCTTCCATGGAGACCCACCCACCTGCTGATACGTTTCCCCCAGTTCTCTTCCATGGAGACCCACCCACCTGCGGATACGTTTCCCCAGCTCTCTTTCCTGGGGACCCACTCACCTGCTGATACGCTTTCCCCAGTTCTCTTTTCTGGTGATCCACACACTGATATGTTATGTGTAGAACTATCAAGAACCTTAATGAAATGCAAGTAGATGACCTAGTATTCTTTATCATGGGTCCACTGCCTCAAATGCCTTTCTAAAGTCAATAAATTTGCTGGAGAATAACGGCCTCTTGTGAATCTCTTTTGTGACTCGTTAATCAAATTATGCTCATCAAGGAGGCTTCTAATTATAACTTATATTACTGATTCTAATAATTTTCCATTACTGAGGTCAGACTGTGTGGTAATTTGTTGGTAGTCTCATCTCCCATTTTGTATGTTATTATTATTTCTGGAGAGAGCTAAACCTGCATGGGTTATACAGCGACTGGAGAATGGGGGGTATATAATTAGGTTCGACTCAAGGAGGGGGATCAACGAGGCTCCCTTGAGGGGCTGGGTTTGTAGATAGAAATTACATTAGCCATCTTTCACATAGCAGCACAGTGATGTATGACCCTTGTGGGTTCAGCGCTTAGTTATGACTATAATAATAATAACCACATAGTGAGATCTTGCATTCCCTAAGAACCCATGAAAACAGTGTCGAGATCGAGGACTTGTAATCCTTACAGAGAAATAACAAAATCTGAATCTGACTTATTTTGCTTCAGTCGTTCTCTCCCCTCAAGGGAGGTTCCTTAACGCTGGTGAGGGGCTCTTGATACTGGATCTGTGCTCCAATTCCCTGAATTAAGCCTGAATGCCTTCCATCCATCCTCTAACACAGGCGCTTTATAATCCCTACGGGTTTAGCGCTCCCCGTGATAATTCAGTCAGCCTAGTTGTTTAACAGCCATGTCTCCAGTGACTTGACATTGCTTTAATTTAGAAAGGGCACTGAGTGGCACTGGTTTGGTAACATAGTTGTAGGCAAGTGGAATAAACTGCCAGGTAGTGTCATTGAGGCAGGAACTCTGGGCAGCTTTGAATATTGGTTGGTCGGGAATTATTATAATTATGGGAGAGCGCTAAACCTGTAGGATTGTACAGCGCGTGCGGGGGGGGGGATGGAAGGTATTCAAGCTTAATTCGGGGAACTGGAGCACAGATCCAATTCTCTAGATCAAGAGCCCCTCACCAGCGTCAAGGAACCTCCCTTGACGGGGGTTAGTAGGGAAGAAGAGTGGGTGTTGGTGGGTGGGAAACTTGACAAGCAAGGGCCAGTAGGCCTTCAGTAGAGTTTCTCCGTTCTTGTGTGGAGACCGACAGGAAATAATTGTTAAAAGCTGAACACATTTCTTCCTCATTATCAGTAAAGCTGTCCCGAGTTAATGTCACACAACTGACTGATAATCTCTGACAACATAAACCAGATCAAAACAATGTAAATACAATATTATTTTTATTCATGGGAAACGCTAAACTCATAGGAGTTATACAGTGTCTGGAGGAATAGAAGGCATTCAGGTTTGATCCAAGGAAGGGGAATAATAATAAAATTAAGCGCTAAATACGAAGGTCATATAGCGCTGCTGGTAGGAATGTGCGAAAGTTATGAGGGTGAATGGCAAGAGTGTGCGAGGGTAAGTTAGTGGGGGTAAGGGAGAGCGCAAGAGGGAAATTAAATCACAGTTAATGCAATAAGTTAGTTCTAGTTAAAAAGTCAAGGAGAGAGTGTCATAAGTGGTACTTCCAGCAAGGTCAAGGAGAGTTAGTGTTGGGGTGACGGAAGTGAATTTTGCGTACCAGCTGATAGACTGGACAATCTATTAAGATATGCTGAACTGACAGTTAGGTTAGGTAAGGTGTGTCAGGGTCTTAGTTATATGATAAGAACATAAGAAAGGAAGAACACTGCAGCAGGCCTGTTGGCCCATACTAGGCAGGTCCTTCACAATCCATCCCACTAACAGGATATTTGCCCAACCCAATTTTCAATGATGACCTGCAGTTGGAGCTTTTGGCCATCCTACAGGGAAACCCCTTTAATAATTAAGGTTATAACCACCAATGCTACTTAAAAAACCGACAGTGCAACGCGCCAGTCTTCATAGAGAGGTGCTGGACGTTTTTCCACGAATCCATAACTAAGTCTGGTGTGTGGCCGACACGTAGACAGTCAAGTGCAGTCTCTCAAACACAACAGTGGGAGGATGACCCGTAACCTAAACGTGGCTTGACAGAAAACAAGCCGGGTCACCATATGGAGAAGACCCGGGCCGGATGTACCGGCGAATCTACAACAACATAAGAAAGGAGGAACACTGCAGCAGGCCTGTTGGCCCATACTAGGCAAGACAATTTGCTGTGGACCAACTCGGAGCAGCGTTGTTGCCAGTGGTTGTGATGTCCAAGGAAGGGGAACATAGGTTCAGTTCTTTGGATCAAGAGCCCCTCGCCGGCATCAAGGAACCTCCCATAAGAGGTGTAAACACAACTAAGGTCTTAAGGATTTAAGAGGCATCCTAATTTCCATCCGAGGACCAAATTAGCGCTCGATTTCCACCTAGTGAAGGCGAAAATGAGTAGTTTAGAAAATACACAGGCCAAGCTATGCGACATATTAGCTCTATGTAGAGTTTTACAGAGCGAAACCTTGTCATAATAAAAGTTTCTGTAACCTTTTTGTCTTTGCTTTATTACTGTGGACATTACTGCTGCTGTATATTACTCATGAGGGAGCGCTAAACCCGTAAGGGATCTTACATCGTGGGGGGGGAATAAAGACACTGGCTCAATCCAACGAAGGGAAGACTAGGTCCAATTCCTTGGATCAAGAACTCCCCTCATCAGTATCAGGGAACCTCCCTTGAGGGGTGCTATATGAATAGGTCATTACTGGGGTCGTCTTAGGTTAAATGCACATAACTAACTACATGTATGTGCATCTTCAAGACCATCGTGTAAATTAGAATTTCGCTAAAAAAAAAAAAAAGAATAAAAAAAAATGGGAACAGACCTCGAGCACGTCCACCCTCCTGGTGTGCTGGGTGCTCACTGACTCAGCTTCCTGCTTCCACTATCTTGTTATGAGAGAGCGCCAGGATAATATTATTTTATTCATAGGGTGAGCAGTAAACCCATAAGGCTTATACCGCACCGTGAGAATAAATAAACTTACCATATTACAATAAAGCACATCCATCTGTGCCTTTATAAAAGAGAGAAGTGGAATATTCAAACGGCCTCACTGAGAAATCCAAATATTTCACCTTCAAGCGTTTTTTTTCTTTATTTATCCAAGGCTATGGGTCCCCAGACTTAGTACTCGAGGTGGACTTGGGTCATATTTCATCTAGTTTTATATTTATTTATGTATTGCTACTCATTATACTGATTAATACACTTCTGCTACATAATCCTGACTGCTGTACTCATGTACCCTTCAAGACTATACTAAGTTGTATTACAAGCTGTGGGTGTATAGAGGTGTAGCAGCAAGTGCAGTGTTGCTGGTCTGAGCAGATTACCTCTCACTCAGGAACAATCAACATGCAGATGATTCCATTCTCAACGAATCAGCAGCAAGATACTGCCTGCAAATTACGTTATATCCCAGAGCTAAAATAACTAGGTGTCGCTGGGCGAGACCAGGAAGGTGTTCCCGCAACCCATAAGCCCAGCCCCTTCTACCTATTATCATTGCCTGCCAATGGAGTAGTACAGAGTTCGGCATGAGTGTTTAATGCAGGTAAATATCAACATTAAATAAGTGAAGGCAATCATAACACAATTGTCCTGTTTCCTGACGAACCTTACCTAACCTAACCTAGTCATAAAGCGTCATTTACAGGTTATCACATGGAAACTAATATCCCAGTTTCTTCAATAAAAACTGGGACCTACACACAGCCCAAAACCAATTCGAACCCTTGAAAATTTAATCGCAATCACGAAAAACATTCTCTAGTTATCACACACTCTCTGTCCTAAAAAAAAAAAATGCACCATCGTTTTAAGTTTGAAACCGCTCCGAAGATGCATTCTCAAGTTATCATCGGCATTGAAAGGTTCAAGATGATTAAATGAAACATTAAAAAAATAGTTTTAAATACGGCATTTTTTCTCAGTTTATTAAAATAATAGCAAATTGGTCTTCTAAGTATACTGTCGTTTGAAGCCTATTACGTAAAGCATCCTCCAGTTATTGCAGGGGAAGCTATTTTATTTTTACCACACTCTATAACCCTCATAACATGTTACCACACTCTGTAAACCTCAGAACATGATACCACAGTATGTAACCTAATACACACTGTAATCCTCTACAAGCTATTACACTGTAACCCTCTACAACATGCTACCACACACTATAATCCTCTACAACATACTGCCACACTCTATAGCCCTCTACAACATGCTGCCACACACTATAATCCTCTACAACATGCTGCCACACTCTATAGCCCTCTACAACATGCTGCTACACTCTATAGCCCTCTACAACATGCTGCCACACTCTATAATCCTCTACAATATGCTGCCACACTCTATAACCCTCCACAACATGCTACCACACTCTATAATCCTCTTCAATATGCTGGCACACTCTATAGCCCTCTACAACATGCTGCCACACTCTATAATCCTCTTCAATATGCTGGCACACACTATAATCCTCTTCAATATGCTGGCACACTCTATAGCCCTCTACAACATGCTGCCACACTCTATAATCCTCTTCAATATGCTGGCACACACTATAATCCTCTACAACATGCTACCACACTGCTACGCACCACATCATGTTGGTGTACTTTAAAACCCTTCACAACATACCATCACACATTGGTTCGTATAGCTGTGGTGGCGGTACAGTACGTGTGTTAATACACGTTTCTCTCATACGATGGACAAAATGGTATTTTTACGCTTTCACGTTCTAATACACTAAATAAATCCGGTTAAACTTGCTTTCAACTTACATCGCGTCTAAATCCCCTCTAAGGGGAGAAAAGGGGGATGGGCGGAGATTTAGCAGAAGAAAGAGGGGGAGGGAGAAGAGATTTCACCCTTTTTGACGGAGTGTAAAAAATGGAATCCTTTCTTGGTGCCAATTCATGCAAAACACGGGGGATCCTGGTGTGGGAAGTTGTGGCGGCCCAGGCTGAGGCGGCCCAGGCTGAGGCGGCCCAGGCTGAGGCGGCCCAGGCTGAGGCGGCCCACGGTAAAAGTAGAGGATAGCGGTGAATACATCTTTAGGGGAGGAGGGGGAGGGGTGAGGCTGGTATATTGATTTCCAGGGAGAGTTTGTGTTTTGTGAGCCGTGTTGGTCGTCTTACTGGGATCCTCCTCCTCCACCTCCTCCCGCGCTCCATGCTAATGTGGGTGATGCTTCCCCACGCTCTCTACCTGCTCCCTCCCCAACTGCTATCTCCTAGGTGCGGCCAGTGGGTGTTAGGTGTCGCCGGGGAGGGTGGAGAAGGGTGCTAAGTGCCGCCGGGGGTGTTAGGTTGGTTAGTAAGTGTATTTAGGCACAGGTACACATAAATACATATCATACATAGTAACATATGCAAAACAACCACGGGGGGGGGGGTGAGTTGAAAGATAGCTCTAGGCCTTTCGTGTTGCAATCAACATATCAGGAGCTTGCAATGTTGCATAAATAAGTAGGAAGTCCAGGTAGAAGCGTTCATGGAACGATTCTCCCTTGAACGCTTCTGTCTCTACTTCATATTCATTTCTGCACATTGCAAGCTCTTGATGATGTGTTGATTGCAAACGAAAGGCCTAGAGCTATCTTTCAACTCCCCCTGTGGTTGTTTTGCATCTTGTATCACTTATTCGCGATTTTTTCATAGTAACTTATGTGTAAATTACCTAGGATTAACCCAGAAAAGTCAGACAAAATGACTTATTTCCACTGGGTTTTTGACTTATTTCCATGGTTTATTGGGTTTAAAGCCCTTCGACTACACGAAGGTCATTATGGCTGTATATTTCCTGTTCACCATCAGTCAGGAATATTTTAATTCCTAAAATAGGGATTTAAGTAAAGTATCGATGTATATGTTCAGAGACATGCTCCTCTCAGTGTATTATGTATATCCTTGGGGATGGTAGAAAGGGGTGCTAGGGGCCGCCAGGGGGTGTCAGGTGCCGCTAGGGAAGGGTACAGAGGAGTGCTATCAAAAGGCGCCGCCAGGAGGTGCTAGGTTCCGCCAGAGGGCGCTAGGTTCCGCCAGGGGGTGCTGTGTGCCGTCAGGAGGTGCTAGGCGCCACCAGGGGGTACTAGGTGCCGCTAGAGGCATGTAACCTGCCACCAACTGCACTTGCCATTGCAGCTTGAAGAGAGGAGGCCATCTCTGCTTGTTTGTATTGAAGGGGCAGACCGATACATGTGAATGGTGTACACTACTAGAATAAAGAGAAATGGTATGGGATGTGAAGAGGTTATATGAATTTTGAGATAAAATAGCTAGAAATATCTGCAACACATTGTGGCGGACGGTACTAGGTCCAAATATTATTTTACAATACTAAAACAAAAGAAAATGAGTGAATGGACAAAATGACCAAACTGCAAGAAAATTAGGTTATACAGGATTTATATAAAAAATAGGGAAAATGTAACTTTGAAACATGTAATAAAGTTCATCAGAAATTATATTTATTATAATCAAAACTAAGAGCTAAACCTACTAGGGCCATTCAACATCAGTAATCATAGATAATATGTATCGAAAGGTATATGTCTCATTGTATACACACCGAGAAATATATATACTAAGTGTATATACACAGAGAGTTTACCATTTTTTTTAATCCATACCATAGATTAAAATAAATAGTGCTTAACAGGTTACATACACCCTTAATGACTCTCGTGTAGTAGATAGGCTTCAAACCCATTAACCTTCCTAGAAGAAATGCAGACAGTACTAAGAGAGGAAGTATGATAAAGGAAAAAGGGAAGATGAATCAGAAATTAGGAAAAGAAAATAAGAATGAAACAGGAGATAAAATTCTTTGAAGAATTAAAACAAAAATAGATGTTATGGAGGAATAACAGAGAAAACAAGACAAGAACAGGAGGTGGCGGCTCAGAATATTGTAGTGTTAACAAAAGCTGCCATCACCTGCACACCGCTGCCACCAGCGATGTCACAAGCTGCCACCAGCGATGTCACAAGCTGCCACCAGCGATGTCACAAGCTGCCACCAGCGATGTCACAAGCTGCCACCAGCGATGTCACAAGCTGCCCCCAGCGATGTCACAAGCTGCCACCAGCGATGTCACAAGCTGCCACCAGCGATGTCACAAGCTGCCACCAGTAACACGATCTCAGTTGCCACCACCACCTGCCACCAGTAGCATCAATGACGACTCTACCACTACCTCTCACCAGTAATACCCCCTGAACACTCTTACTACTACCTACCACCATCTATCAACACCATCTACCACCCACGACACCACCCGTCTCACACTTCTGATGTCTCACAATAGACTGAGAATAAAGACTAACATTGTATCTATCTTCCTCCACTCTCTCTGATTCTCTCTCTTTCGGCCTTTTTTTTTCCTCTTTGTCCCTTTTATTTACCTCTCTTCTTTTCTTTCCCTCTAGTTGTATCTTTAACCTATGCTCACTTCTTAATGCTTCTGTTTTTTACATACTAGCTTTTATTTTAAGTTAGTGTTAAGTTTAAATTAGGCTGTGCTAGTCTAGATTAGTTTGGTTAGATTAACTAAGGTTAGGTTAGGCTACATAAGCGCATAAAGAAACGTATATGTAACCAAAAATAAGCGTATTATAAAACTCTACCACAATACGTCTGGTGATGAGATGCCGCAGAAAACACAGGTAATGTTTATTACTGGAAGTAAGAATGATCTGCTTGAGGAGGAGAGAAAATTTTGAGTAGTTAAATACTACAAGAGATGGAGATTTTATGCTTGTGCTTTAGGTCACAAGCATATATTATTTTTATTAACACATCGGCCGTCTACCACCAAGGCAGGGTGGCCCGACAAAGAAAAACTTTCATCATCATTCACTCCATCACTGTCTTGCCAGAGGCGCGCTTACACTAGAGTTATAAAACTGCAACATTAACACCCCTCCTTCAGAGTGCCGGCACTGTACTTCCCATCTCCAGGACTCAGGTCCGGCCTGCCAGTTTCCCTGAATCCCTTCATAAATGTTACCTTGCTCACACTCCAACAGCACGTCAAGTATTAAAAACCATTTGTCTCCATTCGCTCCTATCTAACACGCTCACGCACGCTTGCTGGAAGTCCAAGCCCCTCGCACACAAAACCTCCTTTATCCCCTCCCTCCAACCTTTTCTAGGCCGACCCCTACCCCGCCTTCCCTCCAATACAGATTTATACACTCTCGAAGTCATTCTATTTTGTTCCATCCTCTCTATATGTCCAAACCATCTCAACAACCCCTTCTCAGCTCTCTGGATAATAATTTTGGTAATCTCACACCTCCTCCTGATCTCCAAACTACGGATTCTCTGCATTATATTCACACCACACATTGCCCTCAGACACGACATCTCCACTACCTCCAGCCTTCTCCTTGTTGCAACATTCACCACCCATGCTTCACACCCATATAAGAGCGTTGGTATAACTATACTCTCATACATTTCCCTCTTTGCTTCCCTGGACAAAGTTATTTGTCTCCACAGACTCCTAAGTGCACCACTCACCTTTTTCCCTTATGAATATATATACTATATATATATATATATATATATATATATATATATATATATATATATATATATATATATATATATATATTGTGTGTGTGTGTGTGTGTGTGTGTGTGTGTGTGTGTGTGTGTGTGTATATAGTGTAGCTATAAGTAAGCTTTAACTATAGTATAAAGTATAAATCATATGTACATAAGAATATTTCATCCCCCCATGATAGAAAATTGAAAGGTGTCTAAGGATTGATAGAGCATGTATAACGGGAAAGAGTACAAGAGTGTGTAAGAATTATAGGGGAATAAGATTGTTGGATATACTAGGTAATGCGTATGACAGAATTATTATGGAAAGAGGGGGAGGAAAGTCAGGAGTCAAGATCTCAGAGGAGCCCAGTGGATTTAGGAAGGGAATAGGATGTATGAATCAAGTGTTAGTGTTGAAGCATGTACGTGACCAATTGGCTACTTATATGTGTGAAAGAAGCTGTTTGTTACTTTTATGTAATTTGAGAAGATATTAGGCTGGTGCTGCAAATATGATGAACAAATAAGCTCTTTAGAACTTTTATCATGATAGTGAGGCTCAGGTTAGGTTAGTCACCGTTAGTATATAAGAGAAGTGGAAGATTTTTTCAATAAAAATAGGTCTTACACCTATTCATAGATGGTGTGGTAATATAAATGAATACTGGAATATATGGGTGAGGAAATGACTTTGATATACAGTGGAAGTTGTCACAGTTGCTCTTTTCTGATGAGACAGTGCTTTTGGGAGGTTCCGATGAGAAGTTGCAGAAGTTAGTGAAGTATGCATGAGTATGTAAAGTAAGGAACTTTGAAAGTGAACACAGACAAGAGCACGGTGACGAGAACACGATATCTAGGGAGTGAAAGACAAGACATGACGTTAGGTTGGAGGAAAGGAGTATGTAGCAAATGAATGCATTTAGATATTTTGAAATAGATGTCGGCAGATGGTTCTATGAAAGATGAAGCGAATCACAGACATGATTAGGAAAAAAAAAGAGTACTGAAGAGCTTTGTGAGGTAAGAAGTTTGCCAACACGCAATAAAAGAAATGTATCAGAACATAATGGTATTAAAGCTTTCGTATGGATGTAAGACACAGTTTTCCAGTGTTGGTGTAAGAAGGAGGTTAGAGGCAACATGAATATCGTGTCTGAGATTAATGTGTGGTGACCATATTATTCAGAGGATAAGTTGCCTGGAGAGGGTTTCGGGGGTCAACGCCCCCTGAGACCAGGCCTCATGGTGGATCAGGGTCTGATCAACCAGGCTGTTACTGCTGGCAGTATGGTGATATGAAAGGTATAACTCAGGGAGTGGTAAAGGATTTGTTGAGATCATGTGGACATTTATAATGGCTAGAGAAATATAGGTTGACCAAAGCGTGGTTGACCAGAGTGCATGGAAGCCGTAAGAGATGTTCCAAAAAAAGAGCATGAAGGTCTTTGGTGGTAAAGGTATGCGCATCTAACAGACATATGCAAGTGTGTAGGACTGAAGTGAGTGGAGATATGAAGTCTTCCTGGAATTTAAGCCGAGGATTCAAGGAAACCATTTAGGCAAACTTGAGTCTTGCAGGTGGAAAGTACAGTACTCGTACTGAGGGGGAGGGGATGCACTGATTCCGTTGACCATCTGAACGCAATAGCCATGCATTTCTGGAAAGATAGTTAAGACGTGAGTGATGGTGAATGTTTTCTGTTTTATAAAGAATCAAACAAGGATCGTGGAGTGAGAGCTCTGCGCCGCTGCCCATCACGCTGTCCGATGTGCTTTAGGAAATCTCTTTTCTTGAGGACCCGTCCCCTCTTCACGGCCGTTGCTCCCAAAGTATTATACCAGAAGACATTATTGGAAATCCTGAGTGACTGTTTTTAATGATTTACGTTAGGCTCGCGCGCGCTGAGGGATCAGAGAAAATCCGATGCGCTTAGCTCTCCATTACTGAGGATTGAGGCAGACTTTAGAGTCGTCAGTGGATCTGATGTATAAGCGACCTGTCTGGCGGCAGCGTGAGGCTTCTTATTATCCCCAAACTCCTGCTTTCTTCTTCTCTAATTTTTTTTTCTCGCCTTTACATCGCCTAGTCTGTCACGACATTAAAATATTTAGAGTATATGTAATATGAAGCGACACCTTTTAACAACCAGTACATCATTCGTTTTGTGAAATTTATCGGAATAGTATAATGGCTCGCGTCAGAAGCTTTTGTGGTGGAGTTTGTGAAGGAGGATCTTGATTTATATAGCAATAATGTAAAACCCCGGAGATATACATGATACTGTATAATGTTGTCAGATCCCCTGTAAGGTATGAGATATACATGATACTGTATAATGTTGTCAGATCCCCTGTAAGGTATGAGATATACATGTCAATTCATAGTGTTGTAGTATTCATTATTGGTATGATATATACATTGATATATACATTGTGGGATCCAGTATTGATATGGCATATTCTCTGTGAGGGACAAGTCTGCCAAGGGTGAGGCTTGGCACATATAAGTCAATGTATTGTATTTTCTGAAGCACTCTGCCAGTGTTGGTCACTCAGCGTAGGTACTGCCATTAATCCACCCCTCCATGATTAGTATTATCGTATTTAAGGGGATGTACTATACCTGTAGGGGCCATACGGCACTTGGGAAAATGTTAAAAATCAGGTTTGATCCGAGGAGGGGGAAAGTAGCACCAATTCACTGGATCAAGAGCCCTTCACCAGCAATAAGGATGAA
The DNA here is from genome assembly GCA_009830355.1 of Cherax destructor. Classification (NCBI taxonomy): domain Eukaryota; kingdom Metazoa; phylum Arthropoda; class Malacostraca; order Decapoda; family Parastacidae; genus Cherax; species Cherax destructor. The sequence continues at coordinate 100,963 of WNWK01003005.1, forward strand.
GGAATCACCACAACCTTCGTAAACAATCTGTTGATTTTTTTCCTTCCCTAATGGAATCTATTCCAGGATTAATTTTTTTTATCCACAGTTCATTTTTAGATATAACCTGACCTTTGATATATAACCTGACCTTTGATATATAACCTGACCTTTAATATATAACCTGAGCTTTGATATTATATTCATATCTCTAAAATTGATACAACGAGCTTTTTTTATTTGATATCTGCGTGGTGTGGAGAGTATATATTCTTCCTTGATCCAAGAAATTAGAGCCACCTTCCCCTTCCTTGGATCAAACCTGATTATAAACCCTTTCCATAATCGCTAGACGACTCCTTCGAATTTTCCAGTTTGCTTATAAATATTATAATAATAGTAGTAATCCAGAAATGTGTGGTCATTCCACTAGACATGTGAGTGGTGGTCATTCCACTAGACATGTGAGTGGTGGTCATTCCACTAGACGTGTGAGTGGTGGTCATTCCACTAGACGTGTGAGTGGTGGTCATTCCACTAGACGTGTGAGTGGTGGTCATTCCACTAGACGTGTGAGTTGTGGTCATTCCACTAGACATGTGAGTGGTGGTCATTCCACTAGACATGAGTGGTGGTCATTCCACTAGACATGTGAGTGGTGGTCATTCCACTAGACATGTGAGTGGTGGTCATTCCACTAGACATGTGAGTGGTGGTCATTCCACTAGACATGAGTGGTGGTCATTCCACTAGACATGTGAGTGGTGGTCATTCTACAACAAAAGAGGGTGAAGACATTCATGGCGTTATTTCACCCCATTTAGGTTATTAACCCACAAAAAGCTAAGTACATACCATGGTTTATTGCCACTGTTTTTTTAGGATGACACCTATACACCCAACCTATACACTACTAGGTGTATACATATAATGTAACAGAAGAATATACATCAAGATGTTTATTGACATTTAAGAGCATGCCACTTTTACATAGATAATTGGAGTGTTCTAAGGCATCTGTTTTGACTAGAGATCAAATCAAAAGACGAGATATTACACCTCAAAATAAATTAAAATATTGCAATAGTAAAATTATTTAAAAACTAGAAGTTGTGGCAAAGAGTAGGCTATATCCGGTAGATAACAAAAAAATGAACAATTAAATGGATTTCACGAGACAAAACAAGAAAATAGTTACCAAACAGCTAGACAAAATAGGTATCTATATAAGTAACACTGAGCTGGTGTTTTAACTGTCAGGAATAATGTGGAAATCTCTCCTGTCGCTGGACTTCATATGATGACCTGTTCAGTAAAACTTTGTGTCATATGACCGAGGACTTGCACTGGTTTCCCGACTCATAACGTAAAAATCTAAATATCACATTAAAATATTTTAATATTTTACATTAGAAATTACATAAAAATCGTTGTTTTACGGAACATCAACTGGAGATTGGGACTTGTATTAGCGTACAAATTTAATTTTGCCTAACACGACATGATGTCATGCAGGTGAATGACTTTTGATTCAATGAACTGGAGTTATCCAATATAGATATAAGCATGAATTTATTTATTTTTGTTCCATTACTGAATGCGACTATATAAGATCAGACAGCAAGTTGTTGACACACGGTGGTACTGAGCACCAGCCCTTAGATCCACTTGGGACTCATTGGTGATTCTAATGAATCCTGCCCTGGAGCTCTTGCTGAAGATCGTCTCTTTGACGTTGCCATGGTGCGTCAGGTGTAACAGGAAAACATGTGACGGCTGGAGGCACATGTCTTCGTGTTACACCTGGTGGACACCCCGAGCTGTCCTTGGTGTACCATGCAGTATGATAGTTAAACACTTTATACTCTACTGTCCAAGGTTCTACTCTGCCTGTACCATATTCCACTACGATTTGGTTCAAAGTTCCTCTCAGAGCAAAGGCATCCAGGAGAATGACAAAGCTGATAGCTAAGCAAGGGCTTTGAAGAAATCAGAATAGTACAAATAGGAACTAGCAACTCAATTGTCAATCATAATGAAATGTGTAAAGTTAAGCATATTTATGGAGAAAGTAAAGGGAGTCAATATCTTATAGTTCCAGTCCTCAACGGCTTTGGTTTCGAGGCAGACATTCGTGTCCACATTCTACATGCTAGGTATTCCTTCGTCAGCGCCAGGGGCAGGCTGAGCAGTAAATAAGGTTTAAGTGAATGTTAAACACCAGGCTTCCATGAGCTGACACAAACCGTCGTGGTCCTTAAAAACCAACAACAACAACATGTGGTAGGAAGATGCAATGCTTAGGTGTTGATTATACTCATGATATCATTAATATGTTTGGTATATATGACACTACTAGCAACATATAGATATATGAAGGCGCGAGGAGATATGGAAATAATTAAAACGTGTTTACTTTTGTGTTTCATAAATTAGTGATAAAACTTTGAGGGAAAGATCAAGTATTGTGAGCAACGAGGGCGAGGCTTGTCCATCTTTACATTAGGTAAGCTAATATATATTTTTAATTATGGATCCAAGGAATTGGAACCATACAACCCTTCCGTAAATCAAACAAGTTTAGCGCTTCCTTATGTATATAATTTTTTACTTAATTTTACTTAAGTTTAACTTGCGCTTTCCATATTTATTTTTGACTTCAGTTCTCTCAACATTGTATAATTAAACTTGCCAATATATAAGAGTGTTGCAATCTTATCACTCAAAATACGGGCCGTTCAGCTTATTAAGCTAATTATTATTACAGTTATAGGGGAGCGCTAAACTCGTAGGAGTCATGATAATGGGGAATTGAAGTCAATTAAATTCAGGCTAAGGAAGTGTAGGACAGCTCTGATTTCTTAGTTCCAGAGCATATCACCGGCATGGTGTTTGATGAGTGTGGTGTTTGATGAGTGTGGTGTTTGATGAGTGTGGTGTTTGATGAGTGTGGTGTTTGATGAGTGTGGTGTTTGATGAGTGTTGTGTTTGATGAGTGTGGTGTTTGATGAGTGTGGTGTTTGATGAGTGTGGTGTTTGATGAGTGTGGTGTTTGATGAGTGTTGTGTTTGATGAGTGTGGTGTGTGATGAGTGTGGTGTTTGATGAGTGTTGTGTTTGATGAGTGTGGTGTTTGATGAGTGTGGTGTTTGATGAGTGTTGTGTTTGATGAGTGTGGTGTTTGATGAGTGTGGTGTTTGATGAGTGTGGTGTTTGATGAGTGTGGTATTTGATGAGTGTGGTGTTTGATGAGTGTGGTGTTTGATGAGTGTGGTGTTTGATGAGTGTGGTGTTTGATGAGTGTGGTGTTTGATGAGTGTGGTGTTTGATGAGTGTGGTGTTTGATGAGTGTGGTGTTTGATGAGTGTGGTGTTTGATGAGTGTGGTGTTTGATGAGTGTGGTGTTTGATGAGTGTGGTGTTTGATGAGTGTGGTGTTTGATGAGTGTGGTGTTTGATGAGTGTGGTGTTTGATGAGTGTGGTATTTGATGAGTGTGGTGTTTGATGAGTGTGGTGTTTAATAAGTGTGGTGTTTAATAAGTGTGGTGTTTAATAAGTGTGGTGTTTGTTTTCAATAGATTGTGTCAACACAGGTAAGACTCTGTGCCTAACTTTTCACGCCTTCACGTGGGAAGTGCCAATGATGCCGGTGAAAGGCTCTTGATTCGAGGAATTAGAGCCATGCTTTCCTTCCTAAGACAAAACCTAATTACCTACCATTTCCCAGATGCTGTATGACCCCCATCAGTTTAGTACTTCCCTGTATAATAATATTTCTTCACCGCTGTTCTACTTCGAATTTGTATTGAAGAATATATAGCATAAGCTGATCTGCGGGACTATTTCTTTATTACTACAAATCAATCATGTATTTAGATTATTCTGGGAACGGTGATGGTATATTGATGAACGGTTATAAGAGACCCTATAAGCAACCATATAAACTAAGATGTTCACTGTTTGAGTGTTATACCATATGTCAGGATTATTATATTGCTTTATAAGAACTTTATTATATTTATGGAGAAGCGCTAACCAATATGGGCTACGTAACGTGTGGGCAATGAGAAGGGTGAGGGGAGGATAATCATGTTTGATCTATGGTAGATGGTACCTCTAATTTCTTGGATCAAGAGAGCTTTACCAGCATCAGGAAAGGTATATATATATATATATATATATATATATATATATATATATATATATATATATACCCTAGTCCTCTTTAATCTGTAAGAAAAGTTGAGAATTTGTTCTTCAGAAGACTAATGCATGGTTGAAATGCAATATAAAGTAACTTGCATTGTTCATAGCTTAAAAAAGTATGGTATTGATCTATTTCTTGGTCTCACCTGACTGAGATGAATTATTCTATAAATTAATAAGAGATTTGATTTCATTCTGCTATAAGCTGTTCCCTTTTTCCCTCCTCCATAACATAATATAACACAACATAATATAATATACTACTACTACTACTACTAATAATAATAATAATAATAATATAATAATACATATCAAACTAATATTTTATTTAAAAACGAGATCGACACCATGCCTAGCCCTTCTAGGGCAGGGTAGGTGCCTGAGCCAGAGCTTGCTAACACCTGCAGCTCACAAGAGGCCTAGCTTCTCCCTACGAGCCCCGTGAGGGCGGGGAATGTGGCTAGACCTGAGGACAGTTGGTCCCAACGATGAGGAGGTACTTGTACCTCCTCCCATTTTAGACATTAGTCTGAGATACTCCCGAGAAAGGGAGCCAAGGCCGGGCCACCACTTGGAAAAGGCCCGGGCCGGGAGAGTCCCGGCGAACCAAGAAGAAGTATTTAAAAACTGTAGTATTAAAAAAATTTAAGAAGCCATAATAATATGATGCTCAGCGATTTAGGCTCATTTAAACAGTCAGGTGTAATCCTAATTTTTATTACCGTTCATAATTGTAAACCTGCAGCTCTTACTGATAAACTTGTCTATGAGCCATCTTTATATTTTACTGGAAATTGACGTGCAAAGATTGCTTATCGCCAGGGTGGGTCATCCAAAATGCTTGTACATGAATGGTATACAATAATGACAAGATGAAGAATTAAACACATGTGCAATATGTGTCTAATTCTCTTCTCCCAAAATGCTCTCTGCATGAAACGGCTCATTGTTGACTAGTATGAAGATAGACAAGTTGGAGAGCAAGCTTTTATATGAACAATGTTCCGCTATTATAATCAAAAGGAAGCGCTAAAAGTAGAGCTTTATTTGATTAAGCTTTACACAGCGAATCATTGTCCTAATGACAGTTTGTTCTTTAGGCATTTTGACTACCTGAGACACCAAGCATGTATAATTCATTTTAAGACCCTTCATATATGTATCGTATGTACTAACTGAATTCAGAGAGAGAGAGAGAGAGAGAGAGAGAGAGAGAATACAAAGGCTTTGGAATGAGCTGATGTAGGTAACAGCTCTTAGCTTGTAAATAAAGTTTGGAACCTTAACCTAACCTTGTAAAACCCCCATGTGTAGACAGAGAGAGATAGCGTGTGTATTAGTATGTATGAGTATGAATGGTGTGTGTAAGATAATGCTTGTGTGAGTTTGAGATAGTGTATTAATCATTAACACTAGGGATGGATCTAAATAAAACACAGGTCTTCAAATTCGTCTTCTCTTATTTACATGAGAAACAAGACAACAATATACAGACTTTACTTCAGACACAGGTACGATCACTTACTAGTAAATTTAAGTATTATTATGCATAGGTGCTTAATACCAATTCTGTATCGTATTGGTTTCTGGAACATTGTATTCACTATAATAGATTTTACATGTTAAGTTAAATTCCAGTAATTTTGATTTGGGATATAAATACATCATGGCAAAGCTTGGTTACTCTTATTTGTTGCGACAACAGAAGGATTACGTTTTTAATCTTGATACCTTCACAATAACGTGAAAGTATATGGTAGGAAAATCGGTATAAACAGACTTTGCCTCAGTATCATTGCGCAGTGTGACACTGCTCAGTGTTCCGGGGTCTAAGTCTTTGTTAATATCGGCTTTACTATCAGTACGTTTTAACTTGATGGGGTTATATGGCGTCAGATGTGTAAATCCAGGTGGTGCCAAAAACATGGGCAAGTTAACAGCCACCTATATTTCCTTACGTAAACACAGAGTTTCCCTAATACTGACTGGAGAAGATGTACACAACACACAAGGCCGGAGATCTTAGAGGGTCGGGAGCCACTGCACGTCATCTAGTAGCTCTCCTGACGGTCCTCTCGCACTACAGCAGTGGCAAAATGATAGTGACACAATCACTATGAACATAATAGCAACGTCACGCCAAGAAGCAGCAGAATTAAGCTTCGTGGAAGTGGCCATTGACTAGTCCGACTACCACCGAGACACCGACTACCAGAGACACCGTACAACTGCATTTTTACTATCCTGAGGCGTTTAATATTTGGATTACCCATACCCCTTTCAATTATTGTTACAAGAGACATTTGCTTGTAATATGGATTTTAGTTGCTAATTCAGTGGGTTGGCGTTGTTGGAAGGCGACGCGAGAAGCGATGAACCTGTTTTGACCCCAACGTTAGCAGTTTTCTTAATCACTTATTAAGTAGAATTATTTCTCCTATTAGTAATTTCTTCACTGCCGACACTGGATCATCAGCTAGTAGCCTCATCACTCCAAATCGCTGGTAATTTCTTGTCTCGCCACTGGTCAATAGCCTCATCTTCTATAACTTGGCCGCTCTTTCTCAACAGATTGCTAATGTATAAATCTTTTAGTGCATGTTTATTTTATTGAAAGCGTGTAGTATTAGTGTCATGGGAAGGAGTTGTATCTCTGCATCAGCAGTGGTTGCCGGCCTCACCCGACCCTCAAGGAGCAGATACACTTGTGGGCCATTATAAGAGACATGAAAGCATGTATAAGGTAAAGGCTATGTACATACAGTACTGAAGAATCATTACGAGAGCAAGTCGTCATTCGATACTGAATTATTATTATTATCATCAACGATTTGCTGCAACTTTTGTGAAGACATCGTCGAGAATTTAAATACTGGGTCCATTACCATAAATATTGAGCCACCCATTTAAAATAACGTGGGTGCTCTTTCCTATGATAACGTAGGCTTGGTTACAGCTTAAAGGAAATAAGGGTATAGGTACTTATATTTCTTAATATTTTTTTTTTTGTAAACACTCTGGACTGGAATTCGAATGGCGACTTATTTCACTAGTTCACGGAAGAGTAACTCTTAAACCATTTGGAAGCCTGCGAGAACTGATTGCAAGACACTGATTGTCTTTAAGTATAGACGTAAAGCTGATAACTTAAAAATATTAATATAACTTTGGCGTTATACGCTTTGGCGACCGTTTTCCAGGACACATCTTACCAATACCTGAATAAAAAGAAGTATGCAAATTAACATCTCATGGTCAGTGCAGTTTTTAACTAATCTTGATGACTAGTACTATATAAAAAAAAATATATGCAGTAGCATGAAAAACCGTCTTTAAATTTTATTAAGAATAATTATAGCCTAGTGATGGTAACTTTAATGTGTAAGCCTACACTGGTTCCATGGAGCTGGAGCTGGTTCTATTGAGATTTTGCAGTCACGTGACTTAAGTCATCATATTTACATTTTTCAGCCATATTGGACGTGACCCTGCTCGAGCTTGTATAATCTGTGCTTTATACTCATGATTTATATCATTATGTGGAGAATAATATCTCACTATGCTGGATAGGATGTAAAAGCTTATAAAAGCAATTATACATTCCAGTACTTTGGGGCGGCTGGATAAAAAGTCAAGTCAGTGAGCAGTACCTGGGCCTGTTTGAAAAAAAATGTCTGACAAAAGCAAACCTTATATTAAATGCGACGTTTCAGGTCTTCTTTTGCTAAACATGTCTTTTTCACCACTAATACCTGGTGTTACATCTCACCGTATATGAACATTTGTGGTCAAATACCCACCAGTGTATATATCACATAAATAATTATCCATCTATTAACTGATGTGAAGGTTTGACTCCCCATATATCGTCCACCTTAGGCTACACTTATAATGAACTTGTGACGCTGTGACTACCCAATTTAATCATTACTATCTAAAAAGAATATGGGATATAAGTATTAAAGGACATTAAATGTTCGCTGCACAGACGGTAGTATTGTTTTATTATTAAATTCACGGGAAAGCACTAAACTTGTAAGTCATACAGCGCCTGGGAAATGAGAGGTAATCAGGTTTAATCCACAGTAAGGGAGGGTAGCTCCAGATCTCCTGATCAAGAGCTCGTCACCAGCATCACGGGCACCTCTCAAAAATAATTCTCAATGGTGACTCCGAGTCAATTCACCCGATGACAGAAATCCTTTGTTTTCGTCTTCCAAATTCCCACTGGAGCCTGTCACATTTGACCTATCATCGTGCCGATTACTACACCCAAGAGCACAACAAGCAATAACCATCGTTGAGGCTTAGAAAAATGATACTAGGTTACCAGTGCTGCGTGACGTCCAATATGGCCGACACGATGAGACTCAGTAACCCGAGACGTCACGTGCAAAAAAATTAATAGAATGACAAAGCTACCTACTGTAAGTAGCCAATCCAGTCAGAAAACATTGCACATTGATTCGATTACATGTTTTTTAATGGAAATAGTGTGTAAGGAAATCGAGAAATATGGCGTTTGATACCTCAGTTCTCCTTGTTTAACTAGTTGCACGAACAATATAAAAGCTAATAAGTTATCAATAAATGTTAGGTGCAGTTTGGGATATTGTGGCTGCTATTGTCTAATACTAACTGAGGCACCTTATTGTTTACATGTACTAATTCACCATAACAGTCACATTTGTAATGCACATTTTCATAAATATAAATATTTATAGAAAAGAATATCCGCAATTTAGTATCCAATGAAAGATTGCACATTATTATAATAAAAATACGGCGCTAAATCCGCAAGGGTCATACAGCTGTATGAAACAGAAGTAAAAAATATATTTTAGAAACAGTCGTAGTACACAGAGAAAAAAGGATTACTTGTAACACACTGTCAACACTGTAATTTGGAACTAGGACACAGTGTACTGGGCACTGGCTTGTCTGTTTTTCATAGGAAAATTGTCGTATATGATTATAATTCATGCCTAAATATTTATTTATATTTTCAATTAATTTCACTGCAAGGTCTGTCCATGAAATATTAGCTCTCATACTTTAATTATTAGGATTTCAATAGGTCGACAGTTCAGCACAATTTTGTCGACAACTGAAACATTGGTTCACAGGTACAGAATTCAGCTGATTATCCACAAGACGAAGAACCAGAGTGATTAAGGAGGCCGAGTACGGCGTAGAATAAGAACCAATCCCGTTAAGAAAGAGGGAACAGGAAATAAACCGTTAGGACATTCTAGGCTCTGATATTACACCATTAAAAAAAAAAAACACCCACCAAGCGAGGTTTAATCCAACCTCAGCCAGGTAATATTTTAACAACGTTAGGTTCGGCTTACAGACAATGTTAGCTCTCACGTCTGCTTACAAGTAAGCACAGTTTGCCGCAATTCCATACGTGTGATGTAAACTTCCAGATCTAGTCATGACGGTTTTTTTCCAGAACCTTCGTGGAGGTTAGTATGGCCCCGTGGCCCGCGGGGCCACTTCCGGCTCACTGGCTTTTGGAAGGAGACATAATTCATATACACAGGATCTCTATACACCTACACTACCTTTGGCATCTAAATAATTCTCAAAGAATGAGTCAAAACAATAAAATTGGACATTTAGTTCTCTTAGTGAGCTATACATTGAACACTGAATGACTAACGAGATTTTTTGAAGAGGGAGCGTTGCTTTAGTGACGTCACAAGGACGCCAGCACCAGGAACTTAATAAAATATAGAGGCGCAAATGATAGCAAATAATATTATCACACTGAAGGTAAGAAAGTGAGGTTGTATCATGAGAGGCGAGCTTTGGCTCCGGTTTCCTTTTGGCAACAGTATTATACACCGGTGGGTGCTGAGGCTGTGGTGGCCCCCGTAGTGTAGTGTGGGGCCCCAGAGGCTCCCTACCACAGCGGTGAGTGAGACGGGGCCCGCCATCAACCCTCCTTGGTGCGGCCATCATCATCTGCTCGCTGCTCGTGTTGTCCCTCCCCGCGGGGGTCACTCATGCTGATGCCCCTGCTGCCCTCAGGAGAGCCCGGGGGCGCCTCCTTGCGCCCTTCTTCGTGACGGCTCTCATCCATACCGTCGATACCCTCTACCTTATGACCGTCGATGGTGCGGTATATTTGGGTGAGGTGCTTAAAGATGTACTGAGGTCCCAGCCCCTCCCTGGCGCTGCTGGAAGCGCTGCCGCTGCTGCTGCGGCTACAGCTGCGGCGGTCCCCTGTGTCTTCGTCGCTAGTATCGGCGGGGTCGGGGTGTGGGCGTGAGGGCGGGTGGAAGGCCGACACTCTGTCGTCACCACCGTGTAGGACACCCATGTTAGTGGTGACTGGGGGCGGGTCGTCCCGAGGGGTGCGGGTGTCTGAAAGTGGAGGTGAGTTGCGTGACGAGAGAGACTTGGAGAGGGTGATGGGTGAGTGGGCGGATATAGGTGGGTGCAGCCCCAACCCTCCCCCGCCCCCGCCGCCTATAGCACTATCTTTGTTGTGCAGTGCCTGTGTGGCCGCCATAGTGCGCAGCTGCCCCGCCAGTCGCAGGTCCAGCAGCAAACGGTACGGGTCCAGGGGCGTGGGCGGCACGTGGGCAGCCATGGGTACCTGCGGGCGAAGGAGCGAGGCCCGGGTGGACCATGGGCTGAGTACGTCATGAGGAGGGGGAACCGAGGTGGGCAAGAATGGGGCTTGCATGAGGAAGGGGGCAGGTAGGCCCTCAGGAGGGTGCTTGTCTGCCTCACGACCCTCACTCTCCAGACGAGGTCTCTTAGCACCTCCCTCGTCCTCGCTGGAGCTCAACGCTGACACGTCAGAGAACAGTGAGCGCTTGATGCCCTTCTCGTGGTGTAGCTGCAGTGGTGCGGGCGAACGGTGGGTGGCGGCAGCCAGATCTAGCGGCGGCGGCATCACCGTCGGTGGCAGGGATGGCGGGGGCGGGGGCGCGCTCTTGGCCAGCAGGGCAGCCCGGATGTGCTGCTGCAGCGTCTGGTCAGGAGGCAGCCCTGGAGTGCCCGCGCGAGGTGCCATGCGCCGCAACAAGTCGCTGAAGAAATTGCCGGGAAATGGTGCTGACATGTTGAAGAGGTACGGTGGTGTGGCCGACACTAACTGTGATACGAACTGGAAGGTGTTGAAGTTGTGCAGGTGTCTGGGAGGTGCTGCGTGCCCAGGACTTACGTCCCCAGATCCTCGCACACCCGTCAGGTTCGCCTCCGGTGTTGCCATCTGAAAAAAGAAAAGAAAATAAGGTTACAGATTGCTGATTTTACAACAAATATATAATAAAATACGTTAGCAGGCAAATTAGGACGTGTTTCCATAAGACACCTGCTGTCCATGTTCACCTAGCAGTAAAATAGGTACCTGGGTGCTAGTTGACTGGTGTAGGTCGTATCCTGGGACAAAATTGACCTAATTTGCCCGAAATGCTCTATATAACAAGGGGCTTTCTATATAGTAGTATGTCATTTTTGTCAGCTATGGTCTGTATACCTTGTACATGTACTTGTTGAAATAAAGGTATTATTATTATCATTATTATTATTTGATAAATAAGACACTTGTGCAACATTTGGGTATCTTTATTCTGGAAACGTTTCGCCAGTCAGTGGCTTCTTCAGTCCAATGGAGAGAAAGGTGGAATATGAGGAGGAGTTTGAGGTAATCAGTACCTCAGCCTGGAGTCGATGTATTTAGTCCATTAATCTTGATAAAAGACTGATGGACTGAACACATCGATTCTAGGCTGAGGGACTGATTACCTCAAAATCCTCATCTTCCACCTTTCTCTGCACTGGACTGAAGAAGTCACTGGCTGGCAAAACGTTTCCAAACTAACGATACCCAAATGTTGTACAAGTGTCTCATTTATTCACATAAGTGAGATTTCACAATATCGGAATTACAATAAATTGTATAAACAAAATATCACATGGGTACGAACTCTTGGAGAGCCTAGTAGCACGACGCTACGCTTATCACTGATAGACTAATGGTTATAATTATAACCATCATTTTTAAAGGGACTGGTAAGCCAGTGGAAGTCCTCGGTCAGATGACCAAAAGCTCAAGCTCCAGCTCCAGCTCCTAACCTAGCTTATCACTGAGGATTAAAAAACAAAACAAACTAGGAAATTAATCTTAGTCGTCTGATCGTGTCACTGTAAATCACTTTCCATACGTCTTGTGACTCAGTGTGTCACATGGACAACATAAAGAAAGAAGGCACAATACCGTGACTCGAATGCACAAATAACCTGCACATTAACTAGTGGTCCAAGTCGGGCCGAAACGTCGCCATAAGTTTGTTTGTATGTGCGGATTATTTGTATATGGTTAGCATACTCGATGGCTATACTGCACAGTTGACAGTTTGCAACCATAGGCCTTCTCCTTTACATAATACTATATACATAAGTAAAAATTAACGTGCCCCTTATAGTTACAGTACCGACAGATCATTTGTCTACCTCAAAATTATACTTAAATTATCACAGTCACTTGTCCAGCAGAGCAAATGGACTTCACAGTAACAAGCAGAAATGGTGAGAATATTTTGAAATGTTAAGCATGGACGATAAAAGGAAAGTGGGAATAATATCTGTAAGGAGGAGGGTGGAGCCCTCCATTTTTTGAATGACTAATGCATTTTAATACCTGTATGTATAACACATTTACGTTTATTATATCTACGATACATTTTGTTTCGACATATGATGTGTTTCCATAAGACACCTGCTGTCCCTGTTCGCTCATCAGTAAAATAGGTACCTGGGTGTTAGTGGACTGGTGTGGGTCGCATCCTGGGACAAAACTGACCTGATTTGCCCGAAATGCTCAGCATAACAAGGGGCTTTCTATATAGTAGTATGTCATTGATGTCAGCTATGACTGTATACCTTGTACATGTACTTGTAGAAATAAAGATTATTATTATTATTATTATTATTATTATTATTATTATTATTATTATTATTTTATAATCTTCATCAGTTTTTCCTCACTCTTGCCATCTCTGGATGATCTTTAAAGTTTATCCAGGAATATAATAATAATCCCACCCTTGCCATTTCTCTAGGAACACTTGCTACTACCTCTTATTAACTATCCTTTCTTTATTCAGCTCCACTTCACTTACCTACTAGTTAGTTTTAGTTTAGCATCTCTATTATACACCCCAAACCCATCCTGTGGGCGGTAGTCAAAAATATTACAGAGATAAATAATGGGTCCAGGGACTAGGCCGCAAAGTTTTGATAACTGAACAAGTTACAATGGTAATGAACTATTTACATGTTTATATCCGGTCACAATCGTAATGAGTTATTTATGCAGACATGAATTAGGTCTCACACACACGCAAAAAAAAAAAGAGTAATGCTTTATTTACAGTGAGCAAAGTCAGGGCAGTTTTCCAGACCGGTTTATGAAGTCTTATCCACTAATACCATTTTCTTCCTACTCCACCTTCCTATTACTTGTATTTCAGCTTCTGCTCAGCACTAACCACACATATCGTATATTTAATTTTTTTTTTCTTGAAATATGTATTGTTTATTTTTAAGCATACTTCATTTAAAAGTTTATTGTGATTTATAGAGTGCATTTTTAACTTTCCTAATTCATCTACCACTAGAGTATCTAACCTTCCAAATTAAACAACAGAAAGTCACAATACCGTGACTGGAACAATACACAAATAACCCACATAGGAGACCGAAACTTACGACGACGTTTCGCTCCGACTTGAACCATTTACAAAGTCACACTAAATTAATTAATTATCCTCTCAGCTGAAAATTCTGCAAAATTCAAGGAACACCTCTCAGAATCTCCCTTTCCTCTATAATTAGGTTACTCCTCAAGAACATAAACACTATTACCCACCTTCCACTTGCATCTAAACCATGATTCACGAAGTTAAATATTTATTCCTATTCATCTCGTTCCACAATTATTCATTCAACATTATCGACAGTCGTTTACCTCTCCTCCTTTCAGATACGCCAGTTTTGGATGTCGTAGGGGGTGTTATTATCTTAGCTATACACTTATGCAGTGGTCCTTTGCTTTGTTTTTTAAATGGGGTGTAACAGGTGGCTGGGGTAAGCCAGCGGATACTTAACAAGTTATGGGTCATCTATAGACACGGTGTATCCTGGTGAATATTTCACAACCACTACCACCACCATCAGATTTAATGGCTTTACCTCTCCTCTCCAACTCGAAACGCCTTTTAAACTTTATTTCACTCAGTTATAGAACATAAAGCTTTCTTTCTCCATAACATTAATTATCAGGTCTGTGAAGAAAAGCCAGAACAAGCTTTCAAAGCACGGTACGGGTGGGGATCGAACTCACGGCAAGCGAGTTGTACGACTAACGGTTTGTTTGCAATCGTGTTATTATAATTTCGTGAGTCAGAACAAGCTTTTATTGTGACAAGGTTTCGCTCTGTGTAGCGCTTTGTAGAGTAATTAGACTAACCTGCTAAAGCTCTACATAGCGAAACAGCCACTACAAAAGCCTGCAGTGCATCCATATCTTATCTTCGGTACTCTCTTTACTACGCTTTTTGTACTTATCAGTTCTTTGTTTGCATTCCATATGCAGGCACATTCAAACAACTCCGTTTTAAAATGTTCGTATTTTTTTCTGTTTGGTAATTACATGGAGGGAAATGGGTAACCAGCCCCTTGTTCCCAGCACATTAAGTCTCCCACCATAAAGAACCAAAAGGCACAATACCATGACTGAAACAATACACAAATAACCCACACATAGGAGAGAGGAGCTTACGACGACGTTTTGGTCCGACTTTGACCATTTACAAAGTCACACTGACACAAGAGAGTGAGGGAGCCATTATACATAGACGAGGACTATGACGGGACCAAGAGAGGAAGGAAAAGAAGTGGTGGTTGTGGTGAGGCTCGTAGTGGAAGTAGTAGTAGTAGTGGTGAGGCTGGTAGTGGTAGTAGTAGTGGCACTTTCTACTACCACACTTGTGTTACTTGCGAAGGAAACACAGCAAGATTAAAAACTATTAGAAACACAGGAAAGTAAATAGCCTCTCTGACTATTTATTTTTCCCATAGAGGAGGCTCGCTGAATATACCCCTTCCATACTGAAGCCTCGTTGAATATGTCTACATTATACTGAAGCCTCGTTGAATATGTCTACATTATACTGAAGCCTCGTTGAATATGTCTACATTATACTGAAGCCTCGTTGAATATGCCTACATTATACAGAAGCCTCGTTGAATATGCCTACATTATACTGAAGCCTCGTTGAATATGCCTACATTATACTGAAGCCTCGTTGAATATGCCTACATTATACTGAAGCCTCGTTAAATATAGCTCCCTCCCCCAGATATTGTAGCATCGTTGAATTATACGTCTTCCTCCCACAGTCCCCAACACAGCGTCAACACAGCATCAGGCCGCGCGAGAAATCTGGCCAAGTTGGCAGGTTTCACATAGCGCTTGTAATCCGCCAATTTAGAAGACTTGTCCGCCAGCGTTCGCACATGTGGCGGGGAGGAAGGAGGGGAAGGGCAGTTGTGGAGTGGAGGGTGAGTTGGGGGAAGGGGAAGCCTTATTGAGCTCATCAGCTCTCCGGTGTGGGATTACGCCCGTGGTGCTCGCTCGGGATGTGGGAAGCGGTTAGGCCGGGCTTCGCTCGGGGATGTAAATGAGATGCAACGACACCTCCTGCCGCCGATTCCGCTCGCTTTGTAATGGAGAGAGTCTTGGCTGGATGGTGCAAGTGCAAGGCTCCGGGGAGATGTTGCACACACACACACACAGCTTTAAGAAGAGGTATGATAAATTTAGCTCATGGACCTAGTAGCGACTAGCGAAGAGGCGGGGGGGAAGATGTGAATCGACCCCTGCAGCCACATATAGTTGAGTACATATTGATACATATTTACCATAGGGATATAAGGAAGTATTTCTTTAGTCTCAGGGTAGTTGAAAAGTGGAATGACTTAGATAAATCACTGGTGGAGGGAAATTCAGTGCATAGTTTCTAGAGCAGATATGATATAGCCTAAGAGACCAGAAGTCGGTGTTTCTGATCAGAGTCTAGAAGGTAATTAAGACACAGGTGCAACACTTGGGTATCTATTGTTGAAACGTTTCCCTACACAGTAGGCTTCTTCAGTCAAATACAGAGGCTTACACCCAGTATTACACCCAGTTTTACACCCAGTTTTACACCCAGTATTACACCCAGTATTGCACTCAGTATTACACCCAGTTTTACACCCAGTATTACACCCAGTATTGCACTCAGTATTACACTCAGTTTTACACCCAGTATTACACCCAGTATTACACCCAGTTTTACAAACAGTATTACACCCAGTACTACACCCAGTATTACACCCAGTATTACACCCAATATTGCACTCAGTATTACACCCCAGTATTACACCCAGTTTTACACACAGTATTACACCCAGTATTACACCCAGTATTACACCCAGTTTTACACCCAGTATTACACCCAGTATTGCACCCAGTATTACACCCAGTATTACACCCAGTATTACACCCCAGTATTACACCCAGTATTACACCCAGTATTACACCCAGTATTAGACCCAGTATTACATCCAGTATTACACCCAATATTACACCCAGTACTACACCCAGTATTACACCCAATATTACACCCAGTACTACACCCAGTATTACACCCAGTATTACACCACAGCATTACAACCAGTATTACACCCAGTACTACACCCAGTATTACACCCAGTATTACACCCAGTACTACACTCAGTATTACACCCAGTATTACACCCAGTACTACATCCAGTATTACACCCAGTACTACATCCAGTATTACCCCAGTATTACACCCAGTATTACATCCAGTATTACACCCAGTATTACACCCAGTATTACACCCAGTACTAAACCCAGTATTACACCCAGTACTACATCCAGTATTACACCTAGTATTACATCCAGTATTACACCCAGTACTATACCCAGTATTACACCCAGTACTACACCCAGTACTATACCCAGTATTACACCCAGTACTACACCCAGTACTACACCCAGTATTACACCCAGTACTACACCCAGTATTACACCCAGTACTATACCCAGTATTACACCCAGTACTACACCCAGTATTACACCCAGTACTACACCCAGTATTACATCCAATACTACACCCAGTACTACACCCAGTATTACACCCAATATTACACCCAGTACTACATCCAGTATTACACACAGTACTACACCCAGTATTACATCCAATACTACACCCAGTATTACACCCAGTACTACACCCAGTATTACACCCAATATTACACCCAGTACTACACCCAGTATTACATCCAGTACTACACCCAGTATTACACCCAGCATTACACCCAGTATTACACCCAGTACTACACCTAGTATTACACCCAATATTACACCCAGTACTACACCCAGTACTACACCCAGTATTACATCCAGTACTACACCCAGTATTACACCCAGCATTACACCCAGTATTACACCCAGTACTACACCTAGTATTACACCCAATATTACACCCAGTACTACACCCAGTATTACATCCAGTACTACACCCAGTATTACACCCAGCATTACACCCAGTATTACACCCAGTACTACACCCAGTATTACATCCAATACTACACCCAGTATTACACCCAGTACTACACCCAGTATTACACCCAGTACTACACCCAGCATTACACCCAGTATTACACCCAGTACTACACCTAGTATTACACCCAGTATTACACCCAGTATTACACCCAGTACTACACCCAGTACTACACCCAGTACTACACTCAGTATTACACCCAGTACTACACCCAGTACTACACCCAGTACTACACCCAGTATTACACCCAGTATTACACCCAGTATTACACCCAGTACTACACCCAGTACTACACCCAGTACTACACCCAGTATTACACCCAGTACTACACCCAGTATTACACCCAGTACTACACCCAGTACTACACCCAGTATTACACCCAGTATTACACCCAGTATTACACCCAGTATACACCCAGTATACACCAGTATACACCCAGTATTACACCCAGTACTACACCCAGTATTACACCCAGTATTACACCCAGTATTACACCCAGTATTACACCCAGTACTACACCCAGTACTACCAACTACACCCAGTATTACACCCAGTACTACACCCAGTATTACACCCAGTACTACACCCAGTACTACACCCAGTATTACACCCAGTATTACACCCAGTATTACACCCAGTACTACACCCAGTATTACACCCAGTACTACACCCAGTATTACACCCAGTATTACACCCAGTATTACACCCAGTACTACCAATATTACACCCAGTACTACACCCAGTATTACACCCAGTATTACACCCAGTATTACACCCAATATTAACGGTACTACACAGTATTACACCCAGTACTACACCCAGTATTACCCATATTACACCCAGTATTACACCCAGTATTACACCCAGTACTACACCCAGTATTACACCCAGTACTACACACAGTATTACACCCAGTACTACACCCAGTATTACATCCAGTACTACAGTCAGTATTACACCCAACATTACACCCAGTATTACACCCAGTACTACACCTAGTATTACACCAATATTACACCCAGTACTACACCCAGTATTACACCAGTTCTTACTCGGTAAGACATCTTCAACAATCCATCTAACTTCACTTAAAAAGAGCGATCACCTTCTACTGGAAATATAAAATGTTTTTGTTTAATATGAATTGGGAAACGAAAAATAAATACAAAGAGGAACTACAAGGTTGTGAGGAAGGGAAACAAAATGCATTAAGACCGTATTTTAGAAGAACTAAATCGAATATAAAGTTAACAAGATCCAGAGAGGGTTCCGTAATATATATGGGATCAAACACTGTTATGAAAGAATATAATGCAAAATAATAAGATCCAGAGAGGGTTACGTTATATATATGGGATCAAACACTGTTATGAAAGAATATAATGCAAAATAATAATGGTGTTAAAGGTAATCCAGAGATGTAAAAAAAAAATAAAGGGCATTAAACGAATATAGGAAACAATCGAGAAACTTAAGATTCAGAAACGGACATACAAATGCATGTAGATGGGGAAGAAAGAAACTTTGAAAAAAGAAATAGTGATTAAGAGTAAGGCAGAGCCAAATAGTTTATTCAAGTTTGTAAAAAAGTATAAACTAAATGCTAGAGGCAAGACACAAAGAACAGATGACCACGACACACTCACTAAGTTGGGGAGGAAATGTTTGACATTAAATAGAAAGAGTGTGCGCCTTTACAAAAGATATTTTAAATGTAAAAGATTTGAGACCCAAGAAGAAGAAGATATCTGTGTAATCCTTCCTTGCCAGGCTAAGTTGAGAGCTTACGTGGAGGGTCCGTGATCCTCGTCTCAGGCTAAGTTGAGAGCTTACGTGGACGGTCCGTGATCCTCGTCTCAGGCTAAGTTGAGAGCTTACGTGGACGGTCCGTGATCCTCGTCTCAGGCTAAGTTGAGAGCTTACGTGGACGGTCCGTGATCCTCGTCTCAGGCTAAGTTGAGAGCTTACGTGGACGGTCCGTGATCCTCGTCTCAGGCTAAGTTGAGCTACGGGAGGTCCGTGATCCTCGTCTCAGGCTAAGTTGAGCTTACGGGGACGGTCCGTGATCCTCGTCTCAGGCTAAGTTGAGAGCTTACGTGGACGGTCCGTGATCCTCGTCTCAGGCTAAGTTGAGAGCTTACGTGGACGGTCCGTGATCCTCGTCTCAGGCTAAGTTGAGAGCTTACGTGGAGGGTCCGTGATCCTTGTCTCAGGCTAAGTTGAGAGCTTACGTGGAGGGTCCGTGATCTCGTCTCAGGCTAAGTTGAGGCTTACGTGGACGGTCCGTGATCCTCGTCTCAGGCTAAGTTGGGGCTTACGTGGACGGTCCGTGATCCTCATCTCAGGCTAAGTTGAGACTTACGTGGACGGTCCGTGATCCTCGTCTCAGGCTAAGTTGAGAGCTTACATGGACGGTCCGTGATCCTCGTCTCAGGCTAAGTTGAGAGCTTACGTGGACGGTCCGTTATTCTTGTCTCAGGCTAAGTTGAGAGCTTACATGGACGGTCCGTGATCCTCGTCTCAGGCTAAGTTGAGAGCTTACGTGGACGGTCCGTTATCCTTGTCTCAGGCTAAGTTGAGAGCTTACATGGACGGTCCGTGATCCTCGTCTCAGGCTAAGTTGAGAGCTTACGTGGACGGTCCGTTATCCTTGTCTCAGGCTAAGTTGAGAGCTTACATGGACGGTCCGTGATCCTCGTCTCAGGCTAAGTTGAGAGCTTACGTAGACGGTCCGTTATCCTCGTCTCAGCATCCTCGGTTCCACGGTCCGTGATCCTCGTCTCAGCATCCTCGGTTCCACGGTCCGTGATCCTCGTCTCAGCATCCTCGGTTCCACGGTCCGTGATCCTCGTCTCAGCATCCTCGGTTCAACGATCCTTGATCCTCGTCTCAGAATCCTCGGTTCCACGGTCCGTGATCCTCGTCTCAGAATCCTCGGTTCCACGGTCCGTGATCCTCGTCTCAGAATCCTCGGTTCCACGGTCCGTGATCCTCGTCTCAGAATCCTCGGTTCCACGGTCCGTGATCCTCGTCTCAGAATCCTCGGTTCCACGGTCCGTGATCCTCGTCTCAGAATCCTCGGTTCCACCAACAAGCTTTTAGAGTGCAGTAAAAATGCAAAGTATTTCGTTATAAGTGTTATTGGTGAGGCAGTGATTAACAACTTAGCTCGATTGATAGCGCATTCAGCTCACACACTGAGGTCCGTGATTCGATCCCCGGTACGGGTGGAGGCATTAGAACGTGTTTCTATATGACACCTACTGTCCATGTTCAACTATCAGTAAAATAGGTACCTGGATGTTAGCCGACTGGTGTGGGTCGCATCCTGGGACAAAATTGACCTAATTTGCCCGAAATGCTCTGCATAACAAGCGGCTTTCTATATAGTAGTATGTCGTTGATGTCAGCTAGGCCTGTATACCTTGTACATGTACTTGTAGGAATAAAGATTATTATAATTATTGTTAGAATAGGGAGAATCTTGAGTTAAGAGCGAGGAGTTGTGCCCCACGGGGCAGCTTTGAGTTAGAAAACGGATAGAAAATGGGAACTACTGGTGTACCCCACAATAATGGAGGGCGAGATAGGCAAACTCTGAGTGCCTGGCCTCAGTTGCCCTGCAAGAATGGCTCTTGCGCTGCGCTAAAATGTATTCTTGCCTTTTTTCCTTGCACTTGTAAAATGAGAAAAGTTTCTTTATGTTTTTAAAAAGATGAAAATGTCGGTTGTATTCTCAGTAACGACCCTCTCTTCTGGGAGAGTCGTAAGCTTGGCAGATGGATGGTCAACTGTTGAATTAATTAAGGCGTTCTAAACTTTTGAAGACATTACCAGCTCTAAAAAAAGATGATATATTTTTTCTTGGATTCTTCTGGCCTTCCTGGGCGAGCTCTTGGTGCCTTCAAACATTTGCAGTAACGAGACCAGACTGTCTGGACACGCGGGAGAAAGGCACAGTCTTTAGTTATTTCAGAAGAGTGGGAAGTAGAGGAGATGGGAGAAAGAGAGAGACAGAGAGAGTTGGAGAAGTGAGGGTGCATAAATAATCCTGGAATTAACTGCAACGGCACGACACTCAGTGATAAGGTCAAAAAGTTACCTCCATCACTTTACTATCCACCAAACTTCCTGTCACATATTTCAGTCTCCCCTTCCGCCCCCCCCACCGATACCACTGTCACCACCACCAGTACCAATATCACCACCAACACCACTGTCACCACCACCAGTACCACTATCACCAGCACCACTGTCACCACCACCAGTACCACTATCACCACCAGCACCACTGTCACCACCACCAGTACCACTATCACCACAAACACCACTGTCACCACCACCAGTACCACTATCACCACCACCAGTACCACTATCACCACCACCAGTACCACTATCACCACCACCACCAGTACCACTGTCACCACCACCAGTACCACTATCACCAGTACCACTGTCACCACCACCAGTACCACTATCACCACCAACACCACTGTCACCACCACCAGTACCACTATCACCAGCACCACTGTCACCACCACCAGTACCACTATCACCACCACCAGTACCACTATCACCACCACCACTGTCACCACCACCAGTACCACTATCACCACCACCAGTACCACTATCACCACCACCACTGTCACCACCACCAGTACCACTATCACCACCACCAGTACCACTATCACCAGCACCACTCACCACCACCAGTACCACTATCACCACCACCACCACCAGTACCACTATCACCACCACCACCACCACCAGTACCACTATCACCACCATCACCAGTACCACTATCACCACCACCAGTGCCACTATCACCACCACCACCAGTACCACTATCACCACCACCACCACCAGTACCACTATCACCACCACCAGTGCCACTATCACCACCACCACCACCAGTACCACTACCACCACCAGTACTACCACTACTACTACCACCACCACCTCCTCCCCCTCGTCTTCCTATCTTCTTATCATTGCTCTTGTAATATTTACTAGCGTTTAAGAAGCCTGGGTCAGTATGTCTTATAATCTTCACGTATCTATGTCTTCCATCCCCCCACCCCTTCTCTCCTTCCCCTACCCTTGCTCTTTTCCCCAACAATCCACAACCCCTCCTCTCCCCACACTAAACACCCAGCTTACCCCCAACACTTCTCCCCACAACAACTGCTTGACCTACCAACCTTCACCCTCACTACTCCCTCCCAACACCCCAGGCATCTCCCCCCTCACCCCCTCGCTAGTCTTGTTATAAATTCAACCACAAAACTGAACTACACACCTGCACACACACTGGTTCTGACAGTCACGTCTGTGGAGATCACTCAGTACATGACACACCTGCACACACACTGGTTCTGACAGTCACGTCTGAGGAGATCACTCAATACATGACACACCTGCACATACACTGGTTCTGACAGTCACGTCTGAGGAGATCACTGCTACCGTCTCTCAGTACATGACACACCTGCACACACACTGGTTCTGACAGTCACGTCTGAGGAGATCACTCAATACATGACACACCTGCACACACACTGGTTCTGACAGTCACGTCTGAGGAGATCACTGCTACCGTCTCTCAGTACATGACACACCTGCACACACACTGGTCCTCACACATGTGCTAATGGTTTCCACTGAACAACGTTTCTTCCCCCAACGAGAAACGTTTTGCCACTCAACAACGTTTTAATATAGAAAGAAAAACATTTTCTTTACGTGGCACATTCTCTGAATAGAATGTTTTTACTGGACAACGTTTTCTCCGCAGGATAATGTTCTCCGCCGGATAACGTTCTCTGCTGGATAACGTTCTCTGCTGGATAATGTTCTCTGCTGGATAATGTTCTCTGCTGGATAATGTTTTATAAGGAGAAACGTTTTCTATTGAACATCCGTTTTCTTATTAACCTTTGTTGTTTCATATAGAACATTTTCAGAATAAACGTTCATTTACTTGTTGTTAATAGAATATTCAACACACGAACACAATACTTAAATTCAACACGTCTCATAACAAATGTCTGGACAATATATAAATATATATATATATAATATATATATATAAAAAAAATATATATATATATATATATATATATATATATATATATATATATATATATATATGTATGTATGTAGAAGGTATCTTTGTAACTTAATACAGGTATCTCAGTTGGAAGTAAAAATATTTTGTGACAGGGGCGGGTGAGGGAGGGGGGGCAAGGTTGAGGGGTGAGGGTAGTGTCAGGGGGGAGGGGGGAGGAATCAATACCCAAGAGTACCCTCAGGTACTCCTCCACACCAGCGCCACAATAAAAACTAACGAGATACGACCTGAAGCACCGCTCTTCCAGGTGCCTTACCCCCTCCTTCACCGTTTCTTCTCCTCCCTAACCCCTCCCTTCCTTCTTCCTCACCCTTCTCTCTCCTCTGGGTCTGGGGAAGGCAAGAACATTCATCCTGTACTGCCAGTAAGTGTGTGTGTGTGTACCCTGACTTTAACACATGTGTAGAGGAGCACTGCGGGACACTAACCCGTGCCTCCAACATGGGAGTCCGTCACTATGCCATACGCACCACGAACACCTAACATGTGTTACCTCAACACCCGAGTGACAGGTATTGTGTGGTCCCCTTTGCACTGCCCTCCCTACCTCTCCCTCACACAAGCTCACCCTTTCATATATATATATACATATACATATATATATATATATATATATATATATATATATATATATATATATATATATATATATATATATATATATTCATTTATGACAATTATTTGTCAAGAATAATTACATATATGCATATATTTTTACATATGTGATTGTAACTCGTGTTCATTCCGTGTAAATCTGTCGAAATTAATATCTTTAAATCCGGTGTTCGCATGGCGTTGCTCATTTGTTTTTTCATTCCCGCTGCCTTTCCTTCCTCTCTGCCACTTTCCTTCCTCTCTGCCACTTTCCTTCCTCTCTGCCACTTTCCTTCCTCTCTGCCACTTTCCTTCCTCTCTGCAACTTTCCTTCCTCTCTGCCACTTTCCTTCCTCTCTGCCACTTTCCTTCCTCTCTGCCACTTTCCTTCCTCTCTGCCACTTTCCTTCCTCTCTGCCACTTTCCTTCCTCTCTGCCACTTTCCTTCCTCTCTGCCACTTTCCTTCCTCTCTGCCACTTTCCTTCCTCTCTGCCACTTTCCTTCCTCTCTGCCACTTTCCACTCTGCCACTTTCCACTCTGCCACTTTCCACTCTGCCACTTTCCTTCCTCTCTGCCACTTTCCACTCTGCCACTTTCCTTTCTGCTTAATGGTCGCTGAGGTAAACTATCACTTGACGACTGCCGGTTATAATGGGAAAGGTTAAATTAATCTCTACACCTCTACACCTGCAGTTTTATAACTGTAGTATAAAACACCCCTCTGGCAAGACAGTGATGGAGTGAATGATGATGAAAGTTTTTCTTTTTCTTGCCACCCTGCCTTGGTGGGAATCGGCCGATGTATTAATAAAAAAAAAACTCTAAGTGAAGTTAGAACCAATTGTGGTACTTCCATACCACTAAAGTAATGAGGCACTTTGCAGCAGAAGCTTTTACTGAGAAAATCGTTCACTTAAAGCTTTATCAAGTCAATAATGAAGGTCACAACAGACGAAAAGTTGCGCCAATAAAAGTCTCTTCTGCAACCTGTTACTTTTCTTCGCCTCCGCTGAAAGGTTATTGATTCCCATAAATCTGGTAAGATATATAAAGTTATTAATAAGAAGAGAAAAGTCGCAGTGGTGATCCAGGATGGAGACGGATCGTGTAGACGGATCGTGTAGACGGATCGTGTAGAAGGATCGTGTAGAGGATCGTGTAGACGGATCGTGTAGACTAGCAGAGTGCTTGCTTCACTCTCGGGGAGCCACGCACCATGATAACCTAACGAAGATCAGGCAGGAAAAAACAGGATGATTAGAGTGCAGTTTGCTGGATTGAGAAATTCTTTGATACGGCGCCACATAGAGGACTGTATTGCTCGTATACAATAACTACAACTCGATGAATAAGAAATATGTGTAGATAAATGGTTGACAGAACCGACAAGTTGATAAATTTTGTCCAATACAGTCTTAAGTCCAGTCTTCATCATTCTTTGTATTGGACTGATGAAGCCAGTGTGTGGCGAAACGTTTCCTCATTAAATATACCCAAGTGTTGCACATGTGTCCAATTGATCACGAAATATGTGCAATACTTAGGTACCTTTATTGGCGAAACATAGAAGACTGCGTAACCCGTGGCCACAACACTGGTTCATAAGTTTATCTTTAGTCAGCGGGTGACAACTGAAAGCTACCAGAAAACTCTGATATCGTTGTGATATGACATCTCCCAAGCCGCCAGCTGAGCGTTCCTAGAAGGTTTCCCTGGAAGAAGCCTCAAGAAGAGGATTGAATTCGGCAAAAAAGCACGTGAATGGCTTTCAAGTCGATTGGTATCTTCTTTTGTTATCTCGTAAAAAATAAATGAACAGTTTGGGCACGCAGACCAGCGATATATCCGGATACAAACTGAGTTTTACTCGTGAAGAGTGCCATCAACACTGTAGTCTCGGGGTGAGGCTGGTGGGTCTTGGTTGGACTTGAGGGCTGATTGGAGTTTGGATCTGGTTGGACGTTTATCTGATTTATGGATGGATTACAAAATATACTTTTATATTTAAGAAAAACCCCATCGCCCTCTATCACAAGAAACTAGAGCAGAAGAGGCAACGGGAAGACAATAGATGACAGACACAAGAAACAGCGTAATCCCTTATTATTACACCGTTTCTCCCGTTTCTGAGTTAAACTCTCCCTCCGTGTTATTGAACGGAAGGGAGGCATCATAACTCATTGTCTGCGTTGAACTAAACATAAATATATAATGCTTGGGATGACATGTAACATGTTTGGGAGATGCGGTATTGCTACATTCAATACTGACACCCCTACAGGACTTCATATTATAAATTACCTCAGTAAGAAGAAATGATGTCCAGTTGTATTTTGTTGATTCATCAACCCGCACCAGCGCCAGGTCAACACACCTACTCACGCAGTAACTCAAAAAATACAGGTCGAAATATTACGACCCGTCTCAGGTCACTGACCTGACTAATATTGCAACAGTTGTAACTGCTTACTGTACCAGTATCTTAATGCTTTCGTATACAATTTACAGTTAGTCACAAGGTGAACCTGTGCTATGTGTGTACTTTGGTTGTCACTTGTTTAGTAAGAGGAAGTAGTGAGGACACGACAAGAGAGACATCACTGCTTTGGCAGTATGGTGGTGGTCAGGCACTCGTAAGATGGTGGTCAGGCACTCGTAAGATGGTGGTCAGGCACTCGTAAGATGGTGGTCATACACAGGTAAGATGGTGGTCATACACAGGTAAGATGGTGGTCATACACAGGTAAGATGGTGGTCATACACAGGTAAGATGGTGGTCATACATAGGATAGATGGTGGTCATACACAGGTAAGATGGTGGTCATACACAGGTAAGATGGTGGTCATACACAGGTAAGATGGTGGTCATACACAGGTAAGATGGTGTCATGCACAGGTAAGATGGTGTCATACACAGGTAAGATGGTGTCATACACAGGTAAGATGGTGTCATGCACAGGTAAGATGGTGTCATACACAGGTAAGATGGTGGTCATACACAGGTAAGATGGTGGTTATACACAGGTAAGATGGTGGTTATACATAGGATAGATGGTGGTCATACACAGGTAAGATGGTGTCATGCACAGGTAAGATGGTGTCATACACAGGTAAGATGGTGTCATACACAGGTAAGATGGTGGTCATACTCAGGTAAGATGATGGTCATACACAGGTAAGATGGTGGTCATACTCAGGTAAGATGATGGTCATACACAGGTAAGATGGTGTCATGCACAGGTAAGATGGTGTCATACACAGGTAAGATGGTGGTCATACACAGGTAAGATGGTGGTCATACACAGGTTAGATAGTGGTCATACACAGGTAAGATGGTGGTCATACTCAGGTAAGATGATGGTCATACACAGGTAAGATGGTGTCATGCACAGGTAAGATGGTGTCATACACAGGTAAGATGGTGGTCATACACAGGTAAGATGGTGTCATACACAGGTAAGATGGTGGTCATACACAGGTAAGATGGTGGTCATACTCAGGTAAGATGATGGTCATACACAGGTAAGATGGTGGTCATACTCAGGTAAGATGATGGTCATACACAGGTAAGATGGTGGTCATACACAGGTAAGATGGTGTCATACTCAGGTAAGATGATGGTCATACACAGGTTAGATAGTGGTCATACACAGGAAAGACTTTTTATTAAGAAAAGGATACAATCTGCAGGAGCAAATTTTACGGACACAACATTTCGCTGATTTTAGATAAACTGAAAAAAAAAACCCAAACGCAATGGAGTCCTTTGTTAGTACAATATTTCACTTAAGAGTGGGCGTTGATAAGAGCTGTATACAGAGAGAAACGGTGCCCCGTTGAGAGCTTTTCCATGCATCTTGTGTTATTTAATGATTGTAGCTGTGGGCAATACATCATTTCATCCACCAGATGGCTGGTAGAGGATCCACATTACTTGTGGACCAGAGATACGAAACACGGCACGATCCCACCGTAGAGTTTTAGCCCAGTCTTTACTAACCATTGACATTAGTACATATGTGAGTGTGTGTACACACATGCACACACCATCCCTCGCACTCTTAGGAAGGGTGACCAAGAAGAAGAAACACACTGAGCATCACTCAATCAATGACTGTCTTGTGAGAAGCGCTCCTGCGTCACAGTTAAGGTCACTCTTCCCAACTGCAACATTCTCACGCCTTCTCAGATGTACGAGAAACTAGCAAAACATTAAGCCAGTGAGATGTGTGAAGGAGAGATAGAGACTCTGAGGTAGTGCTTACGTGCGTGTGTGTGTGTGTCAGTAGAGTATACCGTCAGTAAAGTGTAGCCTCAGTAAGGTGTAGCCTCAGTAAGGTGTAGCCTCAGTAAGGTGTAGCCTCAGTAAGGTGTAGCCTCAGTAAGGTGTAGCCTCAGTAAGGTGTAGCCTCAGTAAAGTGTAACCTCAGTAAAGTGTAACCTCAGTAAAGTGTAGCCTCAGTAAAGTGTAACCACAGTAAAGTGTAGCCTCAGTAAAGTGCAGCCTCAGGAAAGTGTAGCCTCAGTGAGGTGGAGCCTCAGTAAAGTGTAGCGTCAGTAAAGTGTAGCGTCAGTAAAGTGTAGCGTCAGTAAAGTGTAGCCTCAGTAAAGTGTAGTGTCAGTAAAGTGTAGCCTCAGTAAAGTGTAGCGTCAGTAAAGTGTAGCCTCAGTAAAGTGTAGCGTCAGTAAAGTGTAGCCTCAGTAAAGTGTAGTGTCAGTAAAGTGTAGCCTCAGTAAAGTGTAGCGTCAGTAAAGTGTAGCGTCAGTAAAGTGTAGCGTCAGTAAAGTATAGCGTCAGTAAAGTGTAGCGTCAGTAAAGTGTAACGTCATTAAAGTGTAGCGTCAGTAAAGTGTAGCGTCAGTAAAGTGTAGCGTCAGTAAAGTGTAGCGTCAGTAAAGTGTAGCGTCAGTAAAGTGTAACGTCAGTAAAGTGTAGCGTCAGTAAAGTGTGACCTCAGTAAAGTGTAGCGTCAGTAAAGTGTAGCTTCAGTAAAGTATAGCGTCAGTAAGGTGTAGCGTCAGTAAAGTGTAGCGTCAGTAAAGTGTAGCGTCAGTAAAGTGTAGCGTCAGTAAAGTGTAGCGTCAGTAAAGTGTAGCGTCAGTAAAGTGTAGCGTCAGTAAAGTGTAGCGTCAGTAAAGTGTAGCGTCAGTAAAGTGTAGCGTCAGTAAAGTATAGCGTCAGTAAAGTGTAGCGTCAGTAAAGTGTGACCTCAGTAAAGTGTAGCGTCAGTAAAGTGTAGCGTCAGTAAAGTGTAGCGTCAGTAAAGTGTAGCGTCAGTAAAGTGTAGCGTCAGTAAAGTGTAGCGTCAGTAAAGTGTAGCGTCAGTAAAGTGTAGCGTCAGTAAAGTGTGGCCTCAGTAAAGTGTAGCGTCAGTAAAGTGTAGCCTCAGTAAAGTGTAGCGTCAGTAAAGTGCGGGCTCAGTAAAGTGTAGCCTCAGTAAAGTGTAGCCTCAGTAAAGTGTGGCCTCAGTAAAGTGTGGCCTCAGTAAAGTGTGGCCTCAGTAAAGTGTGGCCTCAGTAAAGTGCGGGCTCAGTAAAGTGCAGCTCAGTAAAGTGCGGCTCAGTAAAGTGTGGCCTCAGTAAAGTGTGGCCTCAGTAAAGTGTGGCCTCAGTAAAGTGTGGCCTCAGTAAAGTGCGGGCTCAGTAAAGTGCGGGCTCAGTAAAGTGTGGCCTCAGTAAAGTGTGGCCTCAGTAAAGTGTGGCCTCAGTAAAGTGTGGCCTCAGTAAAGTGTGGGCTGGATCAGGCTTCAAGAGGAGACTGTCTCAGCAGTAATATTGACATGTGTTCGCTGGCAGCCCCACCGTCTGTAAGGCTTTTATTATGTCTCTTATAACCCGGGAGAGTCGCCTTTACGGCCGCCGGGGGGATAGCACTCTCTTCCATTACCCCCTCTACCTCCTCCTTTATACCCTCTGTTTGACGCCCACGAGGGGATCTTGATCCCAGGATTTGGAGCTCTTATTGTTGTGTTTGTTTTATGGCGGCTCAGGTTGAAGGATGGAGAGGTTGTGTTGTTGGGGTGGAGATGCTTGTGTTGGAGAGGTTGTGGTGGAGATGCTTGTGTTGGAGAGGTTGTGTTGTTGTGGCGGAGATGTTTGTGCTGGAGAGGTTGTGTTGCTTGGGTGGAGATGCTTGTGTTGGAGAGGTTGTGGAGGGGATGCTTGTTTGGAAGGGGTTGGGATGTGTTGAGGATTGTGGGGGGGTCTGTTGGGTGGGATGCTGTGTTGAGGGTGTGGAGAGGGATCGCCTATGAGGGTGGGTATTTTGGGTCTCTTTTGGTTGTGGATGGATCTAAGGACGTAGGGTGTATGGTCTCTTCTGTTATATCTCACTGGGACCCTACCACGCCCACAACCCAAACCTCACTCCTCCTCTCTCTCTCTCTCTCTCTCTCTCTCTCTCTCTCTCTCTCTCTCTCTCTCTCTCTCTCTCTCTCTCTCTCTCTCTCTCTCTCTCTCTCTCTAGTCTCTCCACCAACCTACCACCTTACTCGTCGCTACCGTTGCAAATGTCAGCCTCTACTTAAACAGGTTGTCTCCCCAGCACTAGTGCCACACTACCTCACTACCCCTGCACTAGTGCACAGACCTCACTCCCAGCACTAGTGCCACACTACTCTCACTCCCCAGCACTAGTGTCACGTACTCTCACTACCCCAGCACTAGTGTCACCTCACTCCAGCACTAGTGCCACTCACTCCCCAGCACTAGTGCCACTACTCTCACTACCCCAGCACTAGTGCACACTACTCTCACTCCCAGCACTAGTGCCACACTCTCACTCCCCAGCACTAGTGCCACACTACTCTACTACCCCAGCACTAGTGCACACTCTCTCACTACCCCAGCACTAGTGCACACTACTCTCACTACCCCAGCACTAGTGCCACACTACTCTCACTACCCCAGCACTAGTGTCACTCTTCTCTCACTCCCCAGCACTAGTGCCACACTCTCCACTACCCCAGCACTAGTGCCACACTACTCTCACTCCCCCAGCACTAGTGTCACACTACTCTCACTCCCCCAGCACTAGTGTCATAATACTCTCACTACCCCAGAACTAGTACCACACTACTCTCACACCTCCAGCACTAGTGCCACACTACTCTCACTACCCCAGCACTAGTGCCACACTACTCTCACTCCCCCAACACTAGTGCTCACACTACTCTCACTCCCCCAGCACTAGTGCCACACTACTCTACTACCCCAGAACTAGTCCACACCTCCCCACACTAGTGCTCACCTACCCCCAGCACTAGTGCCACACTACTCTCACTACCCAGCACTAGTGCCACACTACTCTCACTACCCCAGCACTAGTGCCACACTACTCTCACTACCCCAGCACTAGTGCCACACTACTCTCACTACCCCAGCACTAGTGCCACACTACTCTCACTACCCCAGCACTAGTGCCACACTACTCTCACTACCCACAGCCACCTAAGCATGCACTCACTCTCACTACCCCAGCACTAGTGCCACCTCTCTCACTACCCAGACTAGCACTCACTGGCACATGCACTAACAGCTGTGCCTGTCCTGGATCCAGACGGTGCCAGATATCTCACTACCAGCACAGTGAACTGATTGCCGAGAGGGTGTGGCTGCTGGAGTGTAGACGGGAATATGGGAGGGTGTGGCTGCTGGAGTGTGACACGGAATAATGGGAGGGTGTGGCTGCTGAGTGTAGACGGGAATGATGGGAGGGTGGCTGCTGGAGTGTTAGAACGGGAATAATGGGAGGGTGTGGCGCGAGTGAGAGGAGAATGATGGGAGGGTGTGGCTGCTGGAGAGGAGAGGGAATGATGGGAGGGTGTGGCTGCTGGAGCGTAGACGGGAATGATGGGAGGGTGTGGCTGCTGTAGTGTAGACGGGAATGATGGGAGGGTGTGGCTGCTGGAGTGTAGACGGGAATGATGGGAGGGTGTGGCTGCTGGAGTGTAGAAGGGAATAATGGGAGGGGTGTGGCTGCTGGAGTGTAGACGGAATGATGGGAGGGTGTGGCTGCTGGAGTGTAGACGGGAATGATGGGAGGGTGTGGCTGCTGGAGTGTAGACGGGAATGATGGGAGGGTGTGGCTGCTGGAGTGTAGACGGGAATGATGGGAGGGTGTGGCTGCTGGAGTGTAGACGGGAATGATGGGAGGGTGTGGCTGCTGAGGTGTAAACGGGAAGGATGAGGTAGAGAGACAGAGCCAGACAGATGTATTATACTGGTAAACCAGGACAGAAAAGAGAGAGAGAGAAGAGAGAAGAGAAGAGAGAGAGAGAGAGAGAGAGAGAGAGAGAGAGAGAGAGAGAGAGAGAGAGAGAGAGAGAGAGAGAGAGAGAGAGAGAAAGTACAGTGTAGCCAACACCAAGTCAAACCATGGTGTGGCTTGACGTCCACCAACACAGCCAAGCCCAGGGTAAAGTTCCCATACGTGCAAATTATCTTGATCTTTCGGATTTGGGGTCTTGATTTTTCTACCTATTTGATTAAGATAGTTGACATTAATTGTTTTGGGCAGCGTGGAGACCTTTCTTTTTTTATTGCTATTTTTTGTCAATATACTTTATTTAGTTACTTGTTCACTAAAACCAGGTTTATATAATAGACAGTATTTTGGATGGTCTTCTTGGGTTCTTTTAAGGCTGATGCTCTTATGTTTTCTGTACGTGATGATAAACTGTAATATTTGGGAATGAGAACAATATTAGAGCCAGCTGTTACTGGGACAACGTTTCGCCCAGGGTAGACATTTTCTGAAAAAATGACGAGAGTGACTTGACACTTGATAATAACTTGAGCCTTTCTGAAACACGTCTTAACTTTCTCACGTCACCGTGACGAGCGTCTTGCAAGTTATTTCAACTCTCAGAGTTCCCTCCCGTCCCCGCCTCTCCTGATACAACCTTTAACCTCACTCTCTCTCTCTCTCACTCATCCCATCGTACACTCTCATCACTCCAATGATGAACATTGAGACACTTATGCAACATATGGGAATCTTTATTAAGGAAACGTTTCGCCACATATTGGCTTCTTCAGTCCAATACAAAGCAGAGAGGGGTAAGGAGAGGAGGAGTTTGAGGTAATCAGTCCCTCAGTCTGGAATCGATGTGTTCAGTTCATCACTCTTGTTGAAAGTACAGCAGGAGAAGTGGCTTATATAATATATATATGTATAGTATATATATATATATATATATATATATATATATATATATATATATATATATATATATATATATATATATATATAAAAGAGAGAGAGAACTGTATGAAGTCATGCAATAAGTGTACATCCTTCTCGTACAAATAATTCCAACATATAAATACTTCCTGGATTGGACATATGGTTGTGTATAACTTGGCTGAACTATACAAGTATTTACACCAGCAAGTATATATACACCAGCAAGTATATACACACCAGCAAGTATATACACACCAGCAAGTATATACACACCAGCAAGTATATACACACCAGCAAGTATATACACACCAGCAAGTATATATACACCAGCAAGTATATACACACCAGCAAGTATATATACACCAGCAAGTATATACACACCAGCAAGTATATACACACCAGCAAGTATATATACACCAGCAAGTATATACACAAACAGCAAGTATATATACACCAGCAAGTATATACACACCAGCAAGTATATATACACCAGCAAGTATATACACACCAGCAAGTATATACACACCAGCAAGTATATACACACCAGCAAGTATATATACACCAGCAAGTATATATACACCAGCAAGTATATACACACCAGCAAGTATATACACACCAGCAAGTATATACACACCAGCAAGTATATACACCAGCAAGTATATATACACCAGCAAGTATATACACACCAGCAAGTATATACACACCAGCAAGTATATACACACCAGCAAGTATATACACACCAGCAAGTA
Organism: Cherax destructor; assembly: GCA_009830355.1. NCBI lineage: Eukaryota > Metazoa > Arthropoda > Malacostraca > Decapoda > Parastacidae > Cherax > Cherax destructor. The sequence continues at coordinate 135,467 of WNWK01003005.1, forward strand.
TATATACACCAGCAAGTATATACACACCAGCAAGTATATACACACCAGCAAGTATATACACACCAGCAAGTATATATACACCAGCAAGTATATACACACCAGCAAGTATATACACACCAGCAAGTATATACACACCAGCAAGTATATACACACCAGCAAGTATATACACACCAGCAAGTATATACACACCAGCAAGTATATACACACCAGCAAGTATATACACACCAGCAAGAATATATATACACCAGCAAGTATATACACACCAGCAAGTATATACACACCAGCAAGTATATATACACCAGCTAAGCATATATACACACCAGCAAGTATATACACACCAGCAAGTATATAACACCAGCAAGTATATACACACCAGCAATAACACAGTATATACACACCAGCAAGTATATACACACCAGCAAGTATATACACCACAAGTATATACACACCAGCAAGTATATACACACCAGCAAGTATATACCACAGTATATCACACCAGCAAGTATACTATACACCAGCAAGTATATATACACCAGCAAGTATATACACACCAGCAAGTATATAACACCAGCAAGTATATACACACCAGCAAGTATATACACACCAGCAAGTATATATACACCAGCAAGTATATACACACCAGCAAGTATATACACACCAGCAAGTATATACACACCAGCAAGTATATATACACCAGCAAGTATATACACACCAGCAAGTATATACACACCAGCAAGTATATACACACCAGCAAGTATATAACACCAGCAAGTATATACACACCAGCAAGTATATACAACCAGCAAGTATATATACACCAGCAAGTATATACACACCAGCAAGTATATACACACCAGCAAGTATATACACACCAGCAAGTATATACACACCAGCAAGTATATAACACCAGCAAGTATATACACACCAGCAAGTATATAACACCAGCAAGTATATACACACCAGCAAGTATATACACACCAGCAAGTATATACACACCAGCAAGTATATACACACCAGCAAGTATATACACACCAGCAAGTATATAACACCAGCAAGTATATACACACACAGCAAGTATATACACACCAGCAAGTATATACACACACAATATCGTTCACGCAAGTATATACACCAGCAAGTATATACACACCAGCAAGTATATATACACCAGCAAGTATACACCAGCAAGTATATACACACCAGCAAGTATATACACACCAGCAAGTATATATACACCAGCAAGTATATACACACCAGCAAGTATATACACACCAGCAAGTATATATACACCAGCAAGTATATACACACCAGCAAGTATATATACACCAGCAAGTATATATACACTGAACGTTTATTTTAATCTGTGTTTTAGGGAGTATAATTGACTGGTGGGTGGTGAACAGGTGACATGTAGCCTTAATGTCTTCTGGTGTAGTAGATAGGCTTTAAACTTCATTAACCAGCTCTCTATCATACTTGAGGGCCATACCAACCATCCTACACCACAGGTGTCTACCAACAGCCTGGTAGCTCCCTCGGAAGTACCCACATCTGTGTGTCCTGTAATATAACCCTAATTTTTAAAGGGGTGGAGGAGTAAGCCAGTGGAAGGCCTCGGTCAGATAACCAAAAGCTCCAGACGAATATTACCTAACCTACCCAACTTGTGTGTCCTGTAAGAGGACATATAATATGGTGCATAATACCTGGACCAGTGTGAGTGTTCCTGGCATAAGAGGCGGAACCAGGAGCTAAGACTCAACCCATACAAAGATATATAAGGGTACTTTAAAAAAAAAAAACTTTCTTTTTAATTTAGGTTCCCAGTTTTGATTGGGTAAAGAAAAATGGAGTGAGAAAATAAACAAAGTGAAAGTCAGGAAAGAGTAAATAAACGAGATGAAAATCACGAACGAATACGTAGATAAGACGAGCGTTGTGGAAGCATAAATAAGTGAAAACAGCGATGTGAACGAACATACAGATGAAAGTTTGAACGAAACAGACGGCGATAACGTAAACAAACAGACGAAGATAATGTAAGCAAACATGAGGATAATGTAGACAAACAGACGAGGATAACGTAAACAAACAGATGAGTATAATATAAACAAACAGACAAGGACAATGTAAACACACAGACGAGGACAATGTAAACTCACAGACGAGGACAATGTAAACACACAGACGAGGATAACGTCTTGAACGAATAAAACGGAAGTAACGTCTCAAACGAATAAACAGAAGAGACAACCATAAACAAAATCAAGGCATAAAGAGAAAGTTTATTTTCCTAAAAAAAAAAAAAAAAAAAAAGGTCGTTGCGTCCCCGGTGCAACGTGAAGGGATGACAGGTGAACGCGGTCATTAGAGGCGTTAATACTGCATGAGCGGTGAGTGCGGTCACCCTAATGACACCCAAGTTGGACAGTATAAGTGCAGACACTAGAGGTCACACTTAAGTGGTACGCTGCCACTCATCACTTAATACTGCATGAGATGGACTGTGAGAGGCAGCTGGGCGCTGCCTTCAAGCTGCCAGACAACGGCAGGTATATCACTGGTGGAATATACTGGCAGACAACGGCAGGTATACCACTGGTGGAATATACTAGCAGACAACGGCAGGTATATCACTGGTGGAATATACTGGCAGACGACGGCAGGTATATCACTGGTGGAATATGTTGGCAGACAACGGCAGGTATATCACTGGTGGAATATGTTGGCAGACAACGGCAGGTATATCACTGGTGGAATATACTAGCAGACAACGGCAGGTATATCACTGGTGGAATATGTTGGCAGACAACGGCAGGTATATCACTGGTGGAATATGTTGGCAGACAACGGCAGGTATATCACTGGTGGAATATGTTGGCAGACAACGGCAGGTATATCACTGGTGGAATATGTTGGCAGACAACGGCAGGTATATCACTGGTGGAATATGTTGGCAGACAACGGCAGGTATATCACTTGTGGAATATGTTGGCAGACAACGGCAGGTATATCACTGGTGGAATATACTAGCAGACAACGGCAGGTATATCACTGGTGGAATATACGGGTAGACGACGGCAGGTATATCACTGGTGGAATATACCAGCAGACAACTGCAGGTATATCACTGGTGGAATATGTTGGCAGACAACGGCAGGTATATCACTGGTGGAATATACTGGCAGACAACGGCAGGTATATCACTGGTGGAATATACTGGCAGACGACGCCAGGTATATCACTGGTGGAATATACTAGCAGACAACGGCAGGTATATCACTGATGGAATATACTGGCATAACTATATAGAAAGCCCTTTGTTGTGTAGAACATTTCGGGCAAATTAGGTCAATTTTGTCCCCAGGATGCGACCCACACCAGTCGACTAACACCCAGATACCTATTTACTGGTAGGTGAACATTAAGAGCAGGTGTCTTATGGAAACACATTCTAATGTTTTCACCCGTACCAGGGATCGACCCCCCGGACCTCAGTATGTGAGCTGAGTGCGGTACCAGTCGAGGCACAGGACACCATTAATGGAGTTTAAAGCCTATCTACTACAAGAGGGTCATTAAGGCAGCATGTCCCTTGTTTACCACTAATCAAGAATACTTAAATACCTAAAACTGAGATTTAAGTAACTCGGTGTATATACAAGAATATATACCTATACGTATATATTCACCTAGGTGCCCATAGGCTTGTGGAGGGCTCTTCGTTCAGGGAGTTGGAGCTACCCTCCCATTCCTTGCATCAAACATGATTACCTACGGGTTTAGCACGTATATTTAATACTATAATAATTCTCTTTCTCCACGGGGAAGGGGAACAGAATTCTTCCTCCGTAAGCCATGCGTGTCGTGAGAGGCGATTAAAATGCCGGGAGCAAGGGGTTAGTAACCCCCTCTCCTGTATACATTACTATAATACTATAATAATACTCGTAATTATTCCTATAATATTGCGGATGTTAAGTCACAATACCATTAACTTTTAATAACCAATGGCTCTTATTGGAGAGAAAAATAATAATTGAGAAGAATGATCGGAAAATAGCTAAGTCTATCATAGTTAAATTTATAACCGAAGAATCCTATAAGAAAAAATAATTTGTTTATCATTTTTAGCAAAATCCAATTTAATAAAAATGTTTTATAATAACCCAGTTATTAATTACTCTAAAAATTGTTCCTCGCGCCCGTCTTACTCTGACATTTTTTGACGCAGTATTACCAATTATGAGATTATGAGTAATTACTCTTGTTATTATGGAGGAGATGTTCTCAGAGTGCAACCAGAGGGTTAGTAACCCTGGTAGCATCAACCAAGCCAGGTAGTGTGGCTTATTTCCATGGGGGTCCTCCTCCAGGATGCCACCAACAACACTCAAGTATCTCTTGGGTAAACTAGTTGGTTAATGGGGTTTAAAGTCTATCAACTACACTAATATATCTTTATTTCTACAAGTACTTGTACAAGGTATACATGTCATGTAGGCTACCTGTGACCTTTCCACAACCACACAAGAATACTTTAATACCTAAAATAGCGATAAAGATAATCTCTCAGCATATATACGCTGAGAGAAATACACTCAGCGGGGTATATATCCTGTAGGGTATATATTAACTGCTGGGTGAATATGGCTAGCGGGCATGAGGAGACTTAGCCACAAGTCCTGCCCGGGAATCGAACTGTGTTTCTTTTGGTTGTGAGCCGACCGGCGTGCCATTGAGCTACACGTCATTTCTGATACACCGGTCTACTTCAGAACTTGTTCTAACACCGTCACTTACCTAATAGATAGTTACTGAAATAAAGACTGATTTAGTCTTCTTACACCTGCTGCTCCTGCTGATCTAGCAGTAAAGAGGTACTTGGCTGTTAGTCTCCTTACACCTACTGCTCCTGCTGACCTAGCTGCAAAGAGGTACATACTTAGATGTTGAGTGTATTGGGTGGCATCCTGGACAAATATTACAAGTGTGCAAAATATTTCAGATGCGCAGCAAGTTATAGGCGGAGTTAAAATGTTACTGTGTATAAATACCTACTGTGGTGGTGACAGTGGCATGATAGTGGCAGTATCAGCAAGGCTGCAGTGACAGCAGTGTCAGAGTTTGGCGTGATTTAAACATCAATTAAACTGGGACGAGGAACGAGGAAAACTCTGAGGCTGTGTTTGAAGCCGTGATGGCGCCTCAATTAGCCTCCCTCTCCTGTATTGATGGAGCAACACTAGCAATGAGGGAGACCCCGGGATGTTGGGGATGGTGGGACGGGCTAAAGAGGACAGGGAGTGGACGATTAATGGGGCTGGTGGAGAGGTGTTGGAGAACGATGGGGCTGGAGAGGAAGGCGACGTGGGAAGGTCTCTATTATTTAGCAAAGCTACGCTCATCAGCAGTGCTGCTGCTACCATTTTTCATATGATAATTACACAGTGGGAACTAAAGTTAGCTGTGTTACCCTGTCACTGTCCACCACGCAGGACGGGGATCATAGTGTTGAAATCTGTCGTCCTGAGTTAGGAGACTTCACTTGAACAGTGAGGACATCGAAAAAGACACTTATGTAAAGTTCAGAACATTTATTAGAGAAAACGTTTCGGCACTAATGACTTCTTCAGCCCTATGAAGAAGCCAGTAGTGGCGAAGCGTTTTCTCTTATAAATGTCCTGAAGCTGTACATAAGTGTCTATCCACATCAGCTAGGCCAGCTGCTAGGGATTCCTCCCAGCAGAGCTGTAGTTACTATCACTTGAGAATTACTATGTATCAGGTTGACCTATGCCATAGACGGGAAAAAATCGAATTTTTATTACGATATCAAGACCATCACAGAACGGGACAGGAATAATGGGAGAGGAGGAGGAGAGGGAAGGGAGAGACTGCCAGAAGGGGAGGGGAAGGTTGACATGTGGTCATGGGGGAAGGGGAAAGAGGGCAAGATAAGGTGAGATGGAGAGGTGGGTGAGGGCAGGGGGACGGAGGGAGGGAGGGAAGAATCGAGGTGAGATATTGGGAAAGAAGATGGAAAAGGATGGAGGTGAGAGCCCACCAGGGGGAAATATGCACAGAGCAAATATTTAGGTGTTAGGAAGAGGAGTGAGACGCAGGTACACTGAAGACGCAGGTACACTGAAGACACAGGTACACTGTAGACAAAGGTACACTGTAGACACAGGTTCACTGAAGATAACAAGAGTTTCAGCTCTTGGTCTGTCTGGCAACAGTGTTGACATCTTACTAAGGTTACACAAACCGGTTATTTAGGTTATTTAGTTCTAAGTTTATATAGTTCCAGGGATAACGAGTGGTGGTTGCAAGGTTATTGTTGTTGTGGTGGAGAGAGGGAGTGTGGGTCGTGTCCTTCAGTTTTGTATTATTAATTAAAGTGGAAGGGTAGTCGAGAACTCAGGCCAGGGAGGGAAGTATTCCCCTGGGTTGTGAGGAGAGACAATCCTCCCTCAGTCTGACACAGGCGCAACACCTCCCTATCCTCCCTCAGTCTGACACAGGCGCAACACCTCCCTAGCTTTATTGTCGAAACGTTTCGTTTAATACAAGAGGTTTCTTCAGTCGAATGCAGAAATAACTACTCATGGAAGCAGCAGAAGCAGTGGTTAGGGAAGACTTTCAGCAGGCAGTGATAAATGTAGCCTGCTGACTACCATTCATGAATAATTTAATACTTTAAATTGGGATTAACGCAAGCCCCAAGTGTATATATATATATATATATATATATGTCGTGCCGATTAGGTAAAACTGGTCAATTAGCAAGAACTCATCTAAAATTAAGTCTTTTCTAAAATTTTCTCTTATACGTTTAAAGATATATTTTTTTCATTTATGTTAATGTAAAAATTTATAATTTTGTACCAAGAGAAACTTTGAAAACCTACCTAACCTTATTACAACAAGTGCAATTTAATTTAGCCTAACCCAACTAAATATATTTTAGATACGTTAACATTAATTTAATAATAAACAAACACAATGAAATATATTTTTTTCGTTGTGTTCAGAATGATTTTGGCGAAATTATTGCATACACAAATTTTCACTTGTCTTATATGGCAAGGTGAGCGTTGCTATTTAAGCCAAAATCGAAAGTTTTACCTAATCGGCACGACATATATATATATATATATATATATATATATATATATATATATATATATATATATATATATATATATATATATATATATATATAACTGTATATATATATATACTGTATATATATATATATATATATATATATATATATATATATATATATATATATATATATATATATATATATATATATTCCTAGAGGGATACACATCTCGGTGTATATAGTCTGGTGTTAATTAATGGGGTTCAAACCTTAGCGACTACACGGGGGTCATTAACTGCACGGTAACCTTTACACCTCCAGTCAAGAAAATTCCTCAATGCCTTCAACAGGGATTAAAGTAAATTCCCAGCATATATACTCTGAGAGACATACACTTGTACGTAGTATAAGTGTTGTTTGTTGTTTTAAGTTTACAAGTTTGATTTCCTCAAGTGTTACGGCGCTGTTTGTAGAAATTGCGGTTGTGGACACAGTGTTTTGGGAAGTGTAAAGTTAGCATATGGTTTGAGAGCTTCAGTAGTTTGTTGGATTTATTTTAAGGTGGTCGTAGTTTACCCTTAAAACTTGAGTGTGGGCGTAGTTTACCCTTAATATCTGAAGGTGGGCATAGGTTACCTTTAAAATCTGAAAGTGTTCGTGGTTTACTCCTAAAATCTGAAGGTGGAAGTAGTTACCCTTAAAAAATTGAAGGTGGTCGTAGTTCACCCTTAAAATCTGAAAGTGGCCTACTTCAACCTTAAAAATCTGAGTGGGCGTAGTTTACCCTTAAAATCTGAAAGTGGGCGTAGTTTACCCTTAAAATCTGAAAGTGGGCGTAGTTTACCCTTAAAATCTGAAAGTGGGCGTAGTTTACCCTTAAAATCTGAAAGTGGGCGTAGTTTACCCTTAAAATCTGAAAGTGGGTGTAGTTTACCCTTAAAATCTGAAAGTGGGCGTAGTTTACCCTTAAAATCTGAAAGTGGGCGTAGTTTACCCTTAAAATCTGAAAGTGGGCGTAGTTTACCCTTAAAATCTGAAAGTGGGCGTAGTTTACCCTTAAAATCTGAAAGTGGGCGTAGTTTCGAAGCTCGGTGTTAGCGGTGCGTGAGGGGGGGGAGACGCGGCTACAACAACAAAACAATCACCACTTAATTACTTCCGCGTTGATCTACGCTACGATTCTTTTAATTGACCCCCTCCCCCAACAATCCTTATCTTGCTGACTTTTTTTTTGGGGGGGGCTACAACATCAAGGACATCAGTATGATTGATGCGCTGACATTTATGACAATAGACTTTCCCTCCAGGGTATACTCATAATAGATACTGGAGTCGCAGCACTGTGGCTCCAACCTTTGGCGAATATTGAAGTAGAGACGCAGGTGCTGACCAAACTCTCTGTGTGGAGCTTTATTGGCACTATACACTGGCGATGTTTCACCCCTCTGTAGATCTTTATTGGCACTATATAGTGGCAGCGTTTCACCCTCTGTAGAGCTAATAATAATAATAATAATAATAATGATTGATTGATTTTTGGGCTTCACCTGTTCATTTGTTATCACCATCATACGCACTATCACCATCGTTATTATGACCTCCAACATTATCACGGCCACCAATATCACCGTCACTATTACCATCACTGGTAATGTGACCACCACCCCTCACTATCACTAACGTGAACGTCACTGTTACCACCAACACCGTCAATATCACCGTCACTATCACCAACATGACTACCACACCATGACGGTCACTATCACCGTCACCATCACTATCACCACCATGACCATCACTATCGACAGCACGACCATCATTATCACCGTCACTATTACCATCACTGGTAATGTGACCACCACCCCTCACTATCACTAACGTGACCGTCACTATCACCAACATGACTACCACACCATGACGGTCACCATCACCGTCACCATCACTATCACCACCATGACCATCACTATCGACAGCACGACCATCATTATCACCGTCACTATCAGCAGGTAATTAGCGTCATCAGCGAGGCACTAGCCGCCTGCTGCTGCTATTTTTACAGTGTCGACGGAGAGGCCTCGCTCGCCCACTTAATTACCCTTGATATCGGAGTCAGTGCCACTGTAAATTATAATTACTATTAATTACGCCCTACCTCTGTTATTGGTGTATGTGTGTGTGTGTGTGTGTGTGTGTGTGTGTGTGTGTGTGTGTGTGTGTGTGTGTGTGTGTGTGTGTGTGTGTGGGCGTGGTGTTATCCCTCACGTGTTAATTTTAGCCAGGATTAACCTGGACTCTCCCACCCCTAAACTGGCTCAACATTCAATTATTGCACAGCTTTTTCCATCACGAAAAGTGTCATAATTCTGATTATTGGGTGACCACTGGAGGCTTGTGCCACCCCACTGTGTTTGCCAGAGATAACTATATATATATATATATATATATATATATATATATATATATATATATATATATATATATATATATATATATATATATATATATATATATATGGGATCACATGTGGGATCCCACCTGTGTTACTCACCCACATGATGTCAGCTTGACGGAGAAGCGACGACGTCACTGACACGACAGTCTCACCTGATGACACAAAACAGACTGCATATAGCCAGGGTGTAAATATCAGAGAAGAGTGACACAAGTGTCGACAAACCTTTCACTGTTACAATGTCTCTGTTAGAAAGCTTAGTCAGGTCAATGACTTAACTAAGCTCTATGATAATAAATAAATTTGTATAATACTACTACTACTACTAACAATAATAATAATAATAACAATAATAATGTTTATATGGGAAAGTGCTAACCCTAAAGTGCTTATTTACTACCTGGGAAAAGGGACGCAATCGGGTTTAATGCGAAGAAAGGGAAGGGGAGGGGGGTAATTTCAAATCCCTGGATCAAGAGCCCTTGATTCGGGGATTTGGAGTGATCAGTCCCTCAGTCGTGATAGTAGGTTTACAATCCCTTAAGTCTAAGGACAATAAATGCAACCAGACCTTATATACTGAAGCATAAGTGAGGTGTAGCAGCTGGAGGTGCGGACATAGGTGAGCTTGGCCCACTAGTGGAGCTACGTAGCATATATTTACACAAGTGTATGTTGCTATCTACCCTCCACTAGTGTTACTAAAAACCATACACTTGTGTGTGTTACTACCAACCATACACTAGTGTGTGTGTGTTACTACCAACCATACACTAGTGTGTGTGTTACTACCAACCATCCACTAATGTTACTACCAACCATCCACTAATGTTACTACCAACCATCGACTAGTGTTACTACCAACCATCGACTAGTGTTACTACCAACCATCCACTAGTGTGTGTTACTACTAACCATCCACTAGTGTGTGTGTTACTACCAACCATCCACTAGTGTGTGTTACTACTAACCATCCACTAGTGTGTGTGTTACTACCAACCATCCACTAGTGTGTGTGTTACTACCAACCATCCACTAGTGTGTGTGTTACTACCAACCATCCACTAGTGTGTGTGTTACTACCAACCATCCACTAATGTTACTACCAACCATCGACTAGTGTTACTACCAACCATCCACTAGTGTGTGTGTTACTACCAACCATCCACTAATGTTACTACCAACTATCCACTAGTGTTACTACCAACCATCCACTAATGTTACTACCAACCATCGACTAGTGTTACTACCAACTATCCACTAGTGTGAGTGTTACTACAAACCATTCACTAGTGTTACTACCAATCATCCACTAGTGCTGCTACCAACCATCCACTAGTGTTGACACCAACCATCCACTAGTGTTGACACCAATCATCCACTAGTGTTACTGCCAACCATCCACTAGTGCTACTACCAACCATCCACTAGTGCTGCTACCAACCATCCACTAGTGCTGCTACCAACCATCCACTAGTGGTGCTACCAACCATCCACTAATGTTGGCACCAACCATCCACTAGTGTTGGTACCAACCATCCACTAGTGTTGGTACCAACCATCCACTAGTGTTGCTACCAACCATCCACTAGTTGTGCTACCAACCATCCACTAATGTTGGCACCAACCATCCACTAGTGTTGGCACCAACCATCCACTAGTGCTGCTACCAACCATCCACTAATGTTGGCACGAACCATCCACTAGTGTGGTGACTACCAACCATCCACTAATGTAGTGACACCAACCATCCACTAGTTGATGTACACAACCATCCACTAGATGTTGACTACCAACCATCCACTAATGTTGCACAACCATCCACTAGTGCTGGCTACCAACCATCCACTAGTGTTGACACCAACCATCCACTAGTGTGAGTGTTACTACCAACCATCCACTAGTGTGAGTGTTACTACCAACCATCCACTAGTCTGAGTGTTACTAATAACCATCCACTAGTATGTGTTACTACCAACCATCCACTAGTGTGAGTGTTACTACCAACCATCCACTAGTGTGACTACCAACCATCCACTAGTTGTGTTACTACAACCATCCACTAGTGTGATGTTACTACCAACCATCCACTAGTGTTGTACCAACCATCCCGTTACTACCAACCATCCACTAGTGTTACTACCAACCATCCACTAGTGTTGATACCACATCACTAGTGTTACTACCAACCATCCACTAGTGTGTGTTACTACCAACCATCCACTAGTGTGAGTGTTACTACCAACCATCCACTAGTGTTACTACCAACCATCCACTAGTGTGAGTGTTACTACCAACCATCCACTAGTGTTACTACCAACCATCCACTAGTGTGAGTGTTACTACCAACCATCCACTAGTGTGAGTGTTACTACCAACCATCCACTAGTGTGAGTGTTACTACCAACCATCCACTAGTGTTACTACCAACCATCCACTAGTGTGTGTTACTACCAACCATCCACTAGTGTTACTCCAACCATCCACGTAGTGTTACTACCAACCATCCACTATGTGAGTGTTACTACCAACCATCCACTAGTGTTACTACCAACCATCCACTAGTGTGTTACTACCAACCATCCACTAGTAGTGTTACTACCAACCATCCACTAAGTGTTGCTACCAACCATCCACTAGTGTGAGTGTACTACCAACCATCCACTAGTGTGCACCAACATCCATAGTGTACTACCAACCATCCACTAGTGGTGTACTACCAACCATCCACTAGTGTGGTGCTTACTCACAACCATCCACTAGTGTTGGTACCAACCATCCACTATGTGCACCAACCATCCACTAGTGTTGACACCAACCATCCACTAGTGTGACAACCATCCACTAGTATGTTACACCATCCATAGTGCTGCTCAACCATCCACTAGTGTGAGTGTTACTACCAACCATCCACTAGTGGTGCTACAACCATCCACTAGTGTGTACTACCAACCATCCACTAGTGTGAGTGTTACTACCAACCATCCACTAGTGTTACTACCAACCATCCACTAGTGTGTGTTACTACCAACCATCCACTAGTGTGTGTTACTACCAACCATCCACTAGTGTGAGTGTTACTACCAACCATCCACTAGTGTGAGTGTTACTACCAACCATCCACTAGTGTGTGTTACTACCAACCATCCACTAGTGTGTGTTACTACCAACCATCCACTAGTGTGAGTGTTACTACCAACCATCCACTGTGAGTGTTCAACATCCATATGTTACTACCAACCATCCACTAGTGTGAGTGTTACTACCAACCATCCACTAGTGTGAGTGTTACTATCAACCATCCACTAGTGTGAGTGTTACTACCAACCATCCACTAGTGTGAGTGTTACTACCAACCATCCACTAATGTGAGTGTTGCTACCAACCATCCACTAGTGTGAGTGTTACTACCAACCATCCACTAGTGTGAGTGTTACTATCAACCATCCACTAGTGTGAGTGTTACTACCAACCATCCACTAGTGTGAGTGTTACTACCAACCATCCACTAGTGTGAGTGTTACTACCAACCATCCACTAGTGTGTGTGTTACTACCAACCATCCACTAGTGTTACTACCAACCATCCACTAGTGTTACTACCAACCATCCACTAGTGTTACTATCAACCATCCACTAGTGTTACTACCAACCATCCACTAGTGTTACTACCAACCATCCACTAGTGTGGATGGTTGGTAGCAACACTTATTTAATTATCAGCTTCAGAGCTTTGTTAATATAATTTCTTGGTGGGGTGATTAGCGTGGGATGATTACACGAGGCCAGCGTTTATTATTTAGTTGTTAGTGAATTATATTCGTCAAGGTACGAGATTTAACTCAATCCCAAAGCATAAGTTCCTCTCCCATCTCCGTGTTGTCTGATTGGTGCGTTCCTAGCCTGGTGTTCTCTTGATTGGTCAGTTTTCTGCCCTGGTGTCTTCTGATTGGTTTGTTCCTATTTCCGTGGTCTCTGATTGGCTCATTCCCACCCCTGGTGGTCTCTGATATTTCCATGTGATACCAGCCCATTTGTTTACATTGTGGGGTATGAAAGTCTCCCTCCCTCACTCTCCAACATTCTCTCACCCTCCCTCACTCTCCAACATTCTAGTAGAGAAAACACATCATTGAGGAAGGCCTCAGTGAAGAAGAGACGCGGGTATAAAGCAACCTTTAATTGGGCCAATGTTTCGCTCTCATGTAGAACTTTATCAAGTCAATTAGAAGAGCGAAACGTTGTCACGATGAAGGGTTGTCCTGCAACCTGTGTCTTGTATTTGTTACTGTCATTATTACCTTGCATCCAGGATTAGTGTAGGAGGGAAGGCTCTGGCAGGATGATGGGGTATATCCACTGAGAGATGTATATCTCTCTGAATATTCATTAAGAGATGTATATCTCTCTGAATCTTCATTAAGAGATGTATATCTCTCTGTATATTCATTAAGAGATGTATATCTCTCATTGTAAATTCACTGATAGGGGTGTACCTCTCAACATATATACACAGAGAGGCGTATACTATATGCACCGGGTTTTCCTTCTTTCTTATCTTAGGGATGAAAGTTTCGTCTATGATAATGTACTGGCAGCCTTAATGACCCTCGTGCACTCGATTACTTACTTGATTTGATGTAAATAAGAGATTCTTTTGGGAGTTCATCGTGGAAGATGGCACAGATTATGAAGACAGTGTTTTGTGAGGGGAGTGCCACTAGAGGGAGAGAAAGGGGTAAGCTTAACCTAGCTGGTGGACGCTGGTTCGGTTGAGATATGCAGCATTTCGCTGCCCGGGTCTTGTCCAGTAGGTGACCTTGGCTACCTACCCACTAGGGGTGTCGTGCTATTCATAATGTCTTGTCTTGGGAAGAGGCGCTCCTATTCATCCTCTGGGACACTTGGTGTCTCTAATCCTGGCTACAATTCCAGCCCCCACGGGGCTGGCAGGGAGTGGCAGATACTGTGGAGCACAGATGGCTCATGTGTTGTAAGTGGCAAGTACTGCAGCATGTCGTGGCTTGCTCTGGACAGGCAGTGTGGTCCAGGAGGTATAACTGTGATATTTGTTCGTTAATATGCGCCATTAACCTTAAGGTATCTGAGGTGAATCTAATTATGATTTTTTTATCAATCTAATGTGGAAAGGTAAATAAGAATGTGACAAAAAGGACCTTTTTAAAGGTTCAGATCTGCGAAGTCAAGCCAACGAGGGAGAGTTCATTGACTGAACTTAACCATAGATAAGGAGTCAGTGGGACTAGTATCGAGGCTTCCCTCTTGAACAGGAGAGCCTCGATACTTGTGATGGGCTCTTGATGTGAGGAATTTAGAGCTACCCTCCTTTCCCAATCAGGTATGCCTCCCATTTCCCGGGCGTTCTATGGCCCGTCTTGGTTTAACGCTTCTCATGAAGCGTTAACCGGGATTTGAACCCAGGCCTCTAGCTGTCCACAAGAATAAGGAAGCAGAAGCCCTCTTCTGGAGTACCAGGTGACCCGGGCTGGAGTCCCCGCCAGGTGACCCGGGCTGGAGCCACCGCCAGGTGACCCGGGCTGGAGCCCCCGCCAGGTGACCCGGTCTGGAGCCCCCGCCATGTGACCCGGGCTGGAGCCCCCGCCAGGTGACGGGCTGGAGCCCCCGCCAGGTGACCCGGGCTGGAGTCCCCGCCAGGTGACCCGGGCTGGAGCCCCCGCCAGGTGACCCGGTCTGGAGCCCCCGCTAGGTGACCCGGCCTGGAGCCCCCGCCAGGTGACCCGGGCTGGAGCCCCCGCCAGGTGACCCGGGCTGGAGACCCCGCCAGGTGACCCGGGCTGGAGCCCCCGCCAGGTGACCCGGGCTGGAGCCCCCGCCAGGTGACCCGGGCTGGAGTCCCCGCCAGGTGACCCGGGTTGGAGCCCCCGCCAGGTGACCCGGGCTGGAGCCCCCGCCAGGTGACCCGGGCTGGAGCCCCCCGCCAGGCTCCAGTATATTTCTCCCCATAACAGTAATGCGCACCGCTAAACAATCTATATAAAGGAATTAAAAACAAAAGCAGCCAACTCCAAACAAAGAATACACAAATATTTTGTTAATAAACTCATGACAAAATACAATTAAGTAATATAAATAGCCTCGTATATAAATATTCGCACCATTAAAGGTGAGTTATTGTAACCCTGATGGTGTTCCAATATTATATGGCGCCATTGTAGGCGACGATAAGTTTATGGATTGAACTGAAATTGTTGTTAAACGTCAGGAATAATAAATGTTACTAGTATTCTATTACAGTTTTTTGAACCCTTCTATCCATTTCAATTTTTTTAGATTAAATCGATATATGCATATATGCCTGATTTAAAATTTAATTGGAGGGATATATTGGCTATTATACGTCACTCACTGTTTGGGAATATTTTATTTGTTTATATCTACGGTAGCGACGGATGACAAATAATGTATAGGGATTATATGAGCTAAAACCCGAGTGGTGGTGGCCAGCCTAGTCAATCACCTACCACCAGCCTAGACAACCATCTACCACCAGCCTAGTCAATCACCTACCACCAGCCTAGACAACCATCTACCACCAGCCTAGTCAATCACCTACCACCAGCCTAGACAACCATCTACCACCAGCCTAGTCAATCACCTACCACCAGCCTAGACAACCATCTACCACCAGCCTAGTCAATCACCTACCACCAGCCTAGCCAACCATCTACTACCAGCCTAGCCAACCATCTACCACCAGCCTAGACAACCATCTACCACCAGCCAAGCCAGCCACCTACCACCAGCCTAGCCAGTCACTCACCAGCCTAGCCAACCACTCGCCAGGCTAACCAGGTTAGGTTAGTGCATGTTAGGCTAAGTTAGCTTAACGTATTAACCTTTGTTTATCAATAATTTACCAAAAATAACAAAATAAACAAAGCCGACAACTAATGACAGGTAGCACGAGACTTAGTAGTACCTTAGTATCTCACGCACGAGACTTAGTAGTACCTTAGTATGTCACGCACGAGACTTAGTAGTACCTTAGTATGTCACGCACGAGACTTAGTAGTACCTTAGTATGTCACGCACGATGCTGAAGGTGAAGGACAGTTTGAATAGGACGTTTCGCTTCTCATGTTGCATACAGACGTGACTAATATTCACCTACCTACCTGGAGGTGTTCCGGTGGATCAACGCCCCCGCGACCCAGTCCTTGACCAGGCGTCCTGGTGGATCAGGGCCTCATCAACCAGGCTGTTACTGCTGGCCACACGTAGTCCAACGTACGAATCACAGCCAGGCTGGTCAGGTACTGACTTTAGGTATCTGTCCAGCTCCCTGTAGAAGGTAGCCAGGGGTCTATTGGTAATTCCCCTGAAGATGCCTGCTGCCCAGCAGAAACGTTTTGGCAATAAAAATACCTAAATGTTGCCCTTGTGTCTTACTCGTTAACTTTTCGGTATATTGTGTTGCAGTAATATCATGGAGGAGAGATTGCCTGACTGCTCCTCGCTTCTACCGGGCTTATTCCTTTTTATTGTTATTCTCCACTTCCCAATCTTCCTGTATATACCCTCTACCTCTTTCGGTTATTCTCCATCTCTCTTCTCCGGTTTATGACACGCGGAGGCTCGATCCTCCACACAGAATGTCCGTAGTTCGATCCCAGGTACGAGTGGAAACAGCATCAAGTAGGTACCTGGGTGTTAGTCGACTGGTGTGGGTCGCGTCCTGGGGACAAAATTGACCTACGTTACCTGAAATGCTCTCCATAACCAAGGTCTTTCTATATAGTATGTCACTAATGTCAGCTATGGTCTGTATAAGTTGTATCATGTACTTGTAGAAATAAATCGTATTATGATTATTATTATTATTATTATTATTATGAAGGCTTGCTTAGTGTGACCTCTCAGACAAGACTGGAGAGCATAGCGACCCGGGCGTAGCCACGGGTATGTGAAAAGTTCTAGCTGGTATTCCACTTATTTTGTTTATTTATTCCTGTTCTTCTTTTCTTTCCTTCTTTCCTTCCTTCTTGTTTTAGTTTATTTCAAAAACTATCCATCTTCTGGTTTTGTTATTTACTTTCATAGCTCCTTC
This sequence comes from Cherax destructor, assembly GCA_009830355.1. Lineage (NCBI taxonomy): Eukaryota > Metazoa > Arthropoda > Malacostraca > Decapoda > Parastacidae > Cherax > Cherax destructor. The sequence goes on from WNWK01003005.1 coordinate 153,121, forward strand.
GTTCTCCTTTGCTTTCTTTTATTAGTTCCTCTCATCGTTTTTCATTCCCAGTCCCTCTCCCACTGACCCTCCAGTTCCTTCCCTGCACTCCCTCTCCCCTTCCTCTTCCCCCCCTCTCCTCACATAACCCAGAATGAGGGGGGGCATCGGTCAGTGATTCCCGGCTCATTGAGAAGCTCTCTAAACGCTCCATTCCTGAGATGGCTGGGAATTGATGATGGTGGTGGTGAGGTGCTGGCAGCGGGAAAAACGAGAAGGGGCGGACTGTGAGCTGTGTCGAGGGTGTTCACCGCCTCTTCTAAACTGTTCCACACTGCTACTCACCCTCCTAGGGCACCTCAACTCTTGTCTTTGGGTCGTTTAGGGCTTGTATAAGGTCTCCGAGGAGTTTTTTACTTAGTTGTCTTTGGGTCGTTCAGGTCTTTGAGGAGAGTTCTTTTAACTTACTAAGTTGTGTTTGGGTCGTTCAGGTCTTTGAGGAGAGTTCTTTTAACTTACTAAGTTGTGTTTGGGTCGTTCAGGGCTTGTATAAGGTCTCCGAGGAGTTTTTTACTTAGTTGTCTTTGGGTCGTTCAGGTCTTTGAGGAGAGTTCTTTTAACTTACTAAGTTGTGTTTGGGTCGTTCAGGTCTTTGAGGAGAGTTCTTTTAACTTACTAAGTTGTGTTTGGGTCGTTCAGGTCTTTGAGGAGAATTCTTTTAACTTACTAAGTTGTGTTTGGGTCATTCAGGTCTTTGAGGAGAATTCTTTTAACTTACTAAGTTGTGTTTGGGTCGTTCATATCTTTGAGAATTCTTTTAACTTACTAAGTTGTGTTTGGGTCGTTCATATCTTTGAGAATTCTTTTAACTTACTAAGTTATGTTTGGGTCGTTCAGGGCTTGTATAAGCTCTCCGAGGAGCTTTTCTTACTTGTGTCCAGGGCAGTTCTTATCCGTTCCTTGTCAAGAGAACACTTCGCTGCCAACTAAGAACATTTCCCTGCCTGTGCTAAGTAACCCAGAAGTTGGAACTATAAGCTAGATAATGTTTCGATCCCTCCTAGACCATCATCAAGACGGGACTTAATACTTTTTGAGCTGCCTCCAAACTACTTATAGATGATAATACGCTTATGATGTGAAGGTTGGGATGCTTGTACAGATACCACAAGTACATATGTGGAGATGAGATCCTCTCTCTCTCTCTCTCTCTGTCTTTTTATTTTCACAGGGTTTTACAGAGTTAGGTTAAGGATTCCTAACTTTATTTACAAACTAAGAGTTGTTACCTACATCAGCTCATTTGAAAGTCTTTTTATTGTTTTGAAACATACAAATATGGGACAGCATGAAGTTGGAGTCATCTATGGGCCAGCAATTTCATTTCATCAGCTGACTTTATTTCGTTGACATCATTATGCTGTACGAGGTCTCTCTCTCACTCACTCACTCTCTCACTCTCTCTCTCTCTCTCGAGTTTCTCATTACATTGCTCAACAATTTTATAACAGTAGTGCAATATTTATCAAGTTGACATTAGTTAAGAGAGGAGGTGTGTGTGTGTGGCGAGTCTGGTTAAAGCTGCCCCACCAGGCTCCTTCACTCCCCTGCCTCTTCCAGGGCTCTGCATCCAAGGAACTGAAGCTAGTGTCACTTTCCCCGTCTGATTAAATCTGATTAACTTCACCCCCCATATCCCAGGCGCTATAGGCCCTTACGGATTTAGCTCTCTCCTTGAGATCAATAATAGTGTAGATGAGTAAGACACATGTACAAGTTAGGTATCTTTATTTCCGAAACGTTTCGCCTCCATAGTAGGCGAAACGTCGCATATAGAGGTGACTAAATAAGTAAACAAAAGCACAGGTATGTGCGCACGTTTAATTATAAACACTGACTGACATAATTGATGTTTTTCTTTTAATAAAAACATTTGATTGAGAGTCGAAGTGGTGGTTCGTTTGTTTTTTTCCCTTCCTCGTCCCACGATGGTATTACCCCGTCTCTGGGTATTCTTACCCCGTCTCTGGGTATTATTACCCCGTCTCTGGGTATTCTTACCCCGTCTCTGGGTATTATTACCCCGTCTCTGGGTATTCTTACCCCGTCTCTGGGTATTCTTACCCCGTCTCTGGGTATTCTTACCCCGTCTCTGGGTATTCTCACCCCGTCTCTGGGTATTCTTACCCCGTCTCTGGGTATTCTTACCCCGTCTCTGGGTATTCTCTCGTTATTTAAATTACAGGAGTTGATGGTTATGGTGGTGTATAAGGAGGGTAGTGTCATGCGTGAGCCGAGGCCACAAGCAAGTACACAGTACCGACAACATGAAAAATTAAGACATGTGCAACATCTGGGTATCTTTATTGTAGGTGTTTCGCCATCCAGTGGCTTTATCAAGATACTCAGATGTTGCACGTGTCTAATTCTTCAGAGGCAGGTGTCTGTGGCGCTGCAGCTCGTTAAGCTTTCACTTCTTGGGCATTCCACCTGTATTCGGCAAATGCCATACAAACCCACTATCCCTCCAGTCATGTCAGCCAGACGGAGGTAATGTTAGCCAGAGTCATGCAGGAGGGAGTCCGCCACTCAAGACTCTGGTTATGTTCTGCGCAGGATGTGTACTGAGAGGCGTGTGTTGCTCAGTGTATATACACTGAGACCTTATTTTTAATCCCTATTTTACGTATTAAAGTATTCCTGACTGGTGGTAAACAGGTTATACCAACCTTAATAGTGTAGCAAATAGCTGTTAAATACTGTTAAACAACCAACCTATGTGTTATAGTTTTCTGATAATACAGCAGGAGGGTTTGGTAGCCTCGTTTCCAGGGACTTCGCAGACCATGAGACCTTCTTCAGCCTCCAGCTGGAGAAGGCAAACTCTATACTGTATCCCATCTTCGCTGTAAGGCTGTCTTGTCCCTTATAGTCGACAGTTTTCTCACTTTTCACTCTGAAACGCCATTCTCCATTACGGATGACTTGTGCTCCAGGTTTGTACACTGCAGTACAAGGTGTACATGAGTTTTGGGGTTGGGAATGTACTTTAAATTAGTTATATAGTGTGTCCTCATCTTGATTGTACTGTGACTGCAGGGGGGACACACTGGAGTGTCTCATAACTATTATGTGTGTATTATAGAGCGAGAGAAAGAGTTGATGTATTTGACGCTTGACGGAGTCACTCCCAAGCTTCATATGTGGGTACTCACCTAGTTGTACTCACCTAGTTGTGGTTGAAGGGGTCGATCCACAGCTCCTGGCCTCGACTCTTCAATGGTCGCTACTAGGTCACTCTTCCTGCTCCATGAGCTTTATCATACCTCTTCTTAAAGCTATGTATGGATCCTGCCTCCACTAAATCACTTCCCAGACTATTCCACTTTCTGACAAGTCTGTGACTGAAGAAATACTTCGTAACATCCCTGTGATTCATCTGAGTCTTCAACTTCCAATTGTGACCCCTTGTTGCTGTGTCCCTCTCTGGAACATCCTGTCTCTGTCCGTGTGTGTGTGTGTGTGTGTGTGTGTGTACTCACCTAATTGTGGTTGCAGGGGTCGAGACTCAGCTCCTGGCCCCGCCTCTTCGCTGTCCGCTACTGGGTCTCTGCTCTCCCTGCTCCATGAGCTCTATCATACCTCGTCTTAAAACTATGTATGGTTCCTGCCTCCACTATATCTTTCTCTAGACTATTCCACTTCCTGACTACTCTGTGGCTGAAGAAATGCTTCCTAACATCCCTTTGACTCATCTGAGTCTTCAGCTTCCAGTAGTGTCCCCTTGTTTCTGTGTTCCCTCTCTGGAACATCCTGTCACTGTCTACCTTGTCGATTCCCCGCAGTATTTTGTATGTCGTTATCATGTCTCCTCTGACCCTTCTTTCCTCCAGTGTTGTTAGTCCTATTTCCCTCAACCTTTCTTCATAGGACAGACCCCTGAGTTGTGGAACTAACCTTGTCGCAAACCTTTGCACTTTCTCTAGTTTCTTTACGTGCTTGACTTGTGTGTGTGTGTGTGTGTGTGTGTGTGTGTGTGTGTGTGTGTGTGTGTGTGTGTGGGAGGATGGTTATGGAGTTGCAGTGAGAGTTATGGATGGTGAGGTCAACATCTGGATGCTAGCGCCTCCTTCACTACATATAAACAAGTGATCACATGCCCATAGCCTTCCAGGAACCTACCTTCATGCTGCTCGAGGGCTCTTCATCCTAGGGATCAGAGGAACCCTTCCTTGGATCAAACCAGATTATCTCCATTCACCCAGGTGCCGTATAACCCCCATCCCCAACGTATGTAACGCTTTCACCCTGGTTATAATGTTTGTATGTCTAGGCCAAGTTTACACACACACACACACACACACACACACACACACACACACACACACACTTCGTTTCTCTCACGGTCATTCAATATATCAGTATTTTTTACTAGTCAGACATGATATACAGGACGAGTCAGACATGATATACAGGGCGAGTCAGACATGATATACAGGACGAGTCAGACATGATATACAGGACGAGTCAGACATGATATACAGGGCGAGTCAGACATGATATACAGGACGAGTCAGACATGATATACAGGGCGAGTCAGACATGATATACAGGACGAGTCAG
>WNWK01003005.1:162722-184266 GCA_009830355.1 Cherax destructor
TTGTGCCTTTGTACCAGTCATGGTATTGTGCATTTGTACCAGTCACGGTATTGTGCCTTTGTACCAGTCATGGTATTGTGCCTTTGTACCAGTCATGGTATTGTGCCTTTGTACCAGTCATGGTATTGTGCCTTTGTACCAGTCATGGTATTGTGCCTTTGTACCAGTCACGGTATTGTGCCTTTGTACCAGTCATGGTATTGTGCCTTTGTACCAGTCACGGTATTGTGCCTTTGTACCAGTCATGGTATTGTGCCTTTGTACCAGTCACGGTATTGTGCCTTTGTACCAGTCATGGTATTGTGCCTTTGTACCAGTCATGGTATTGTGCCTTTGTACCAGTCATGGTATTGTGCCTTTGTACCAGTCATGGTATTGTGTCTTTGTACCAGTCACGGTATTGTGCCTTTGTACCAGTCACGGTATTGTGCCTTTGTACCAGTCACGGTATTGTGCCTTTGTACCAGTCATGGTATTGTGCCTTTGTACCAGTCACGGTATTGTGCCTTTGTACCAGTCATGGTATTGTGCCTTTGTACCAGTCATGGTATTGTGCCTTTGTACCAGTCACGGTATCGTGCATTTGTACCAGTCATGGTATTGTGCCTTTGTACCAGTCATGGTATTGTGCCTTTGTACCAGTCACGGTATTGTGCATTTGTACCAGTCACGGTATTGTGCCTTTGTACCAGTCACGGTATTGTGCCTTTGTACCAGTCATGGTATTGTGCCTTTGTACCAGTCACGGTATTGTGCATTTGTACCAGTCATGGTATTGTGCCTTTGTACCAGTCATGGTATTGTGCCTTTGTACCAGTCACGGTATTGTGCATTTGTACCAGTCACGGTATTGTGCCTTTGTACCAGTCACGGTATTGTGCCTTTGTTCCAGTCACGGTATTGTGACTCTGTTATATGTTTGTGTGTTTGTTTGTCTGTCACTGATGAACAAGACTCCTGGGGGGAGGGGGGAGGGGCCTGGTGTCTTATTTATAGATTTTAGAACAAGTTGATTTTCACTGAAGTTCTTTTTTTTTTTTTTTTTGGTGAACAAATTTTTTGAGATTGTGAACAGTAATTCTTCTTTTTCTTCATCACTTTTTTCTTCCTCTTTTATTCATTTCTTCTTATTATTATAATATTTTGAGCCCGTTAAGGTTGTATAGGTCCAGCTGGAAAATCAGTTTTGATCCAGGTAAAAGGAAGGGATAGTTCCAACACCTTGAATCAAAAACCCTCTCCCCAACTGGAGTAAATAATAAGATTACATTTTCGATTACCTTTTTTTCCCTCTCTCCCTTTTTTATATTATTTTTATTAAATATTTCTGAGCAAGAGACAATTTTTGATTCGGTGGGCAAATTTTTTTTTATTAAAATTTGTATTACTGGTTTAAAATTCTAATGGTATTTTTTTCATTGATTATTTTTTTGAGTTGCAAATCTTCAGGACGTTTTCCCGTTTTCTTTTAGTGAGGATATATTTTTTTCCTTATAATGTTCATGGAATTTCCGGCAGAAATTTACAGTAATGTTCTTGTCATATCAAGAGAATATTTTTACCCCAGGATGTTGATGTCACCTTGATGAAGACTTACTCATAGTGAAATATACTTTATTTCTCTTTCAATTTACGTGAGGAAGAGGGAGGAAGAGGGGGTATTGTTGGTGACGATGTTGGGACTGAAGAGAGGATTGGACGAGGAGAGGAGAGAGTATTGTTGGTGACGATGTTGGGACTGAGGGATGAGAGGGGGTATTGTTGGTGACGATGTTGGGACTGAGGGATGAGAGGGGTATTGTTGGGACGATGTTGGGACTGAGGGATGAGAGGGGTATTGTTGGTGACGATGTTGGGACTGAGGGATGAGGAGGGGGTATTGTTGGTGACGATGTTGGGACTGAGGGATGAGGAGGGGGTATTGTTGGTGACGATGTTGGGACTGAGGGAGGAAGAGGGGGTATTGTTGGGGACGATGTTGGGACTGAGGATGGAGAGGGGATTATTGTTGGTGACGATGTTGGGACTGAGGGATGAGGAGGGGTATTGTTGGTGACGATGTTGGGACTGAGGATGAGGAAGAGAGGGGACTAAATATGTTGGGGACGATGTTGGGACTGAGGGAGGAAGAGGGGTTATTGTTGGGGACGATGTTGGGACTGAGGGAGGAAGAGGGGGTATTGTTGGTGACGATGTTGGGACTGAGGGAGGAAGAGGGGGTATTGTTGGTGACGATGTTGGGACTGAGGGAGGAAGGGGGGTATTGTTGGTGGTGCTGGTGTTATTGTTATTGGTGACGATGTTAGGAATGAGGGAGGAAGAGGGGGTATTGTTGATGCTGCTGGTGACGGTTTTAGGACTGAGGGAGGAAGGGGGTGTATTGTTGCTGTTGATGAGGTGCTGCTGCTGTTACTGCTGTTGTTGTTATTGTTGTTGTTGTTGCTGCTGTTACTGCTGTTGTTGTTATTGTTGTTGTTACTGCGGTTACTGCTGCTGTTGCTACTGTTGCTGCTGCTGTTGTTGCTGCTGCTGTTTCTGCTGTTTTTGCTGTTGCTGCTGCTGTTACTGTTGCTGTTACTGTTGCTGCTGGTGTAGATACTAACACGCAATTATTATTATTATGGTCATGCCCTGGGAACGTAGGGCGTCACGCAGCACCCGGGTAACGTGACGTAATTAGGTTGGATCCGGGGAAGGGGAGGGTAGCTCTAATTCCTCATATCAAGATCTCTTCACTAGCATTAAGGCGCCCACCTGGAAAATCGAGTGGGAGAAACGTGGGTGGGGAGGAGGGTGGGAGGGAGGGTGAATGATGGGTGGGTGGGAGGGTGAATGATGGTTGGAGAGGAGAGAGGGAGGGATGGTGGATGATGGGTGGAGAGGAGGGTGGAGGGAGGGTGAATGATGGGTGGAGAGAGAGGAGGGAGGATGGATGATGGGTGGAGAGGAGAGAGGGAGGGAGGGTGGATGATGGGTGGGTGGGATTGTGAATGATCGGTGAGGGAAGGTGAATTATGGGTAGGGAGATGGGTGGGAGGGTGAATGATGGGTGGTGAGGTGGGAGGGTGAATGATGGGTGGTGAGGTGGGAGGGTGAATGATGGGTGGTGAGGTGGGAGGGTGAATGATGGGTGGTGAGGTGGGAGGGTGAATGATGGGTGGTGAGGTGGGAGGGTGAATGATGGGTGGTGAGGTGGGAGGGTGAATGATGGGTGGTGAGGTGGGAGGGTGAATGATGGGTGGTGAGGTGGGAGGGTGAATGATGGGTGGTGAGGTGGGTGGGTTAATGATGGGTGGTTTGGTGGGAGGGTGAATGATGGGTGGTGTGGTGGGAGGGTGATTGATGGGTGGTGAGGTGGGAGGGTGAATGATGGGTGGTGAGGTGGGAGGGTGAATGATGGGTGGTGAGGTGGGAGGGTGAATGATGGGTGGTGAGGTGGGAGGGTGAATGATGGGTGGTGAGGTGGGAGGGTGAATGATGGGTGGTGAGGTGGGAGGGTGAATGATGGGTGGTGAGGTGGGAGGGTGAATGATGGGTGGTGAGGTGGGAGGGTGAATGATGGGTGGTGAGGTGGGAGGGTGAATGATGGGTGGTGAGGTGGGAGGGTGAATGATGGGTGGTGAGGTGGGAGGGTGAATGATGGGTGGTGAGGTGGGAGGGTGAATGATGGGTGGTGAGGTGGGAGGGTGAATGATGGGTGGTGAGGTGGGAGGGTGAATGATGGGTGGTGAGGTGGGAGGGTGAATGATGGGTGGTGAGGTGGGAGGGTGAATGATGGGTGGTGAGGTGGGAGGGTGAATGATGGGTGGTGAGGTGGGAGGGTGAATGATGGGTGGTGAGGTGGGAGGGTGAATGATGGGTGGTGAGGTGGGAGGGTGAATGATGGGTTGGGAGACAGAAATATTACTGTAAGGAAGGAGGGGGGGAGTAGGAAGAGGCGTGGAACCTACATAATGCTGTGAGTTTGTGTATGTGTGTGTACTCACCTAATTCACCTAATTGGTGAATTAGGTGTGTGACTCACCATTCACCAATTGGTGAATTAGGTGAGTACACCTTCCTTCCTACTCCCTCCTTCCTTACAGTAATATTTCTGTGTGTACTTATGTGTGTTTGTATTAGTTGTGTGTGTTTATGTGCGTGAAGCTTATCGTTTATGTGAAAATACAGACACACACACACCAGTGAAGAGGCTGGCCAGGAGCTATGACCCGACCCCTGCAAGCACAATTAGGTGAGTACACACACACACACAGGTCTTAGAGTAAGACACTAGGCCCGTCATAGTGTGGTTGAGGCGGTGGTGGTGGAGATGGTGGTGGAGGTGGTGGTGGTTTAGGCGGTGGTGGTGGTAGGGGGTAGCTGGAAAGGTGGCCAGAGAAACTCTTAATTTCCTTCAGAGATTAAAGCCAGCCAGGAGTCACGCGAGGTTACCCAGGAGACTGCCAAGTAATTATGATGGTCTCCTCCGCTCCGATGATACACAAGTGGTGGCTCCTGGTCTGGCTCTGGTGCCGGCAAGTGTACGTGTAAGTGCAGTTTTGTTTAATATTTACCAAAATTGTATACATTAGCAGTGTATTACTGCCTTAATCTGTACGAAAGTTACATGATAGGAAGATAGCCTAGCTGTATTTCCCTGCCATGTGCCACCACGCAGGCTGGGGGTTATAGTGTTGAAATATTTCAGTCTGAGCTGGGAGACTTCAGCAGGTTAGGTTAGGTTTTCAGGAAACAGGACAAGTGTTACCTGACGAGGGTCTTAGTCATATGATGACCCACAGCTGGAGCTTTTGGTCATGTGGCCGAGGCCTTCCGCTGGCTTACCATTCCACCACTTTAAAAATTATGGTTATAAATAAACTAAGCAACAAACTCTACTTCACTTGTACTAAACATTCACAAAATGTAAGCTGACCCAAGATAACTTGGACAGGTCTACGCTGCATTACTTTACTTTAAATTTATCAGAGGCTAGGCCTCCGCTAGGCTAGGCCTCCGCTAGGCTACGCCGCCGCTAGGCTAGGGCTCCGCTAGGCTACGCCGCCGCTAGGCTACGCCGCCGCTAGGCTAGGCCTCCGCTAGGCTACGCCGCCGCTAGGCTAGGGCTCCGCTAGGCTAGGCCTCCGCTAGGCTACGCCGCCGCTAGGCTAGGCCGCCGCTAGGCAAGTTTGGTAAAGAAAAAAAATATACAGTCGAAATACACAAACACACAAAAAAAACGAACATCCATACATAGTTTTAAGAAGAGGTACGATAAGACTTAGAACAGGGAGAAAGTGGACCTAGTAGCGACCAGCAGAGGCTGGGGCCAGGAGCTGTGAATCAACCCCCTGCAACCACATATAGGTAGGTACACACACAATCAGACGAGTACTGACACAAACGCACATACCGACACATTCATAATGCACACAGTGCTGTCTACACATGTGATGGAACAACTGCTGGTGGTACAACCTTCACACATATATTAGCAAAGTATATTGGAGTCAATATTTCGTATATGTATCTGTACTTGTGTATATATCCAACACATTAACTACTTGCCAGGCAATAATGTCACATTGGTCTTATATAGTGAAAATAACAATTATTATAACAACTGTTATAGTAATATATATATATATATATATATATATATATATATATATATATATATATATATATATATATATATATATATATATATATATATATATATATATATATATATATATATATAGTGAGGGTGGGAAAGATGGAATTGTGGTGTTGGAGAGATGATATTGGTGGTGTGTGGTGGAGGGGTAGGTTGGGTGGAGTGTGGTGTGTTGGAGAGATGGTGGTGGTGAAGGGGTAGGTGGGGTGGAGTGTGGTGTGTTGGAGAGATGGTGGTGGTGAAGGGGTAGGTGGGGTGGAGTGTGGTGTGTTGGAGAGATGGTGGTGGTGGTGGTGGTGATAGCGCCTCCCAGCCTAGCAGATCAATAGCAACAAGCTAACTGCCACTGCCGCCTCAAGCCATGCCACACACCGCCACAATAATACTAACTCATAAGCCTCTTCACCTTACTTCTTCCCACTTCTCTCTTTTCATGTCCTCTTCTGCACTTTACGGAGTTTCACAAGTATTTAAGAGTGGATTTTAACCGCCTACTTCGTCAGGATTTTGCTAAAAACTCACCAGATTTTGGAAACACATTTGTATCCTAAGGAAATAGCTATTTAACATATGTTTCAGCTGTAGCCAGAGTAACCATCTTAAGCACTACGTTAGGTGGAGGTCTTGTAGGTATAAAGTCCTCGTGAGGGACGTAAGACAAGCAACCAGGAAAGAAAGTGGTACTCAAGAAAGACAAGACAAAGAAGGGGACCCTGGCTTGGGCTGCCACCAATCTAACCCCAAAACATCACACTGGCAAACTTTTCTTTCCTTCTTTTTTTTTCCCTCCACTAACAACGAGCTTTGCTCACACTATACCCAAAAATTTGCCGCATCGTAGAACACCATCAAGGACACACGATGTACATCTCTTTTCTACGGTTGTTGTAGACTGTTTAAAATTAATAATTTTGATTGCAGTTAACCTTTCATCTCTCTCTCCCTCCCCCCTATCCTTATTCTTAAATTTATTGGATTTTGGACTATACTTATCTTTGCCTGCTATATATTTAATCTTCCTCTATTACATATTTATCTCGGGCTGTCATAATATAACATGGCTAGCGCACGGAAATGGTGTGATATTAGAAAGTTTTTAGATTTGAATTTCGAAGTCTAGAGTCTAGTGCATATATAATGAAGTTGATGCAGCCCTTGAGACATGTTTTAAGTCTTTCATTATTATTATATAATAATTATTATTATTCCCTACTCAATTACTGCCTGTTATTATTGCTATTTGATACTACCACTAGTACTACTACTAATACTGTCATTACTATTATAAGTGCCCTGATAATAATATACATTGTACCAAATTTGTAAAAATGCTGGTAAAAGAAATATTGATCTTAATAGTGTGTGTGTTCCCAAAAAACATACTATTTCTTTAAATTCCTAAATTACAATAAAATTAGTGATTGCAAATATGAAAAAAATACCACAATGAGAATAGGAAATAAAACCTGAACATGTGCTTACATACATGTTCGGAGGAATGTATGGAGAAATTTTCTCTAACGGGGGGCGGCGACCCCTCTCAAAGGGGCTAAGACCCTTCTAGATTTCCATCCTGGCAGTGAGGTGTGAGCTAAGGGGGATGGGGGTCAGGACCTGCTCTTCTTTCCATCAACAGAGATGAAGCAAGATCTTATGTCTTGAAACGAAGCATCCTCAGAACATCCATATATATTATTATGTATTCCTTACTCTGCAGACTTAGACTCCCACTAAATTGGCTGCTTGATCAAGAGCAGATAAGATGGACATATGAGACTTGTATGTGCAGCTGTGGTCTCCCCTCTTACGGGAGAATCTACAACATAATATATTCATGTGTTTGTCTGAGGAAGCTTCTCTTTTCTAAGACCAGTAAAAATTAGAAATAATATGCTTCTAACCTGATAATATAGCTAGTAGCATTAGATTCAATACCCTGTACCTTGGAGTCAAGGAATCCACACTATTTGATTCAGTAAGGTCATTAGAGCTGACATCTACGCCCATAGGCATTATGGCTCCTCGAGCCAGATTGTGAGTGCAAATTCGACTGACGATGTGACAAGTGAGTGAGTGTTGCCAGCAAGCCCAATCGACATTGAAACACAGACCATTCGTGGTCGTATCCGTGTGTACTTAGTGAAACTCGAGTCGTGCAGCAACACTCTCCAGGAAGAACTACTCTCCCTTCCGTGAATAATTAGACATATTAGCGAGTGAGCAAGTATCCGTGCCAGATGATTTATTCTCTGTATGGCTTATTCGTGTACGAACGCTCATTAAGGAAAATTTTCTTCGTACTGTGGACATTATCCATGGATATAGTTCACAGTTGAACTTGTGGCCAAGTGATGGTCGTCAGGTGACGTTCAACGTAGCCAACGTGACGAAAGAAGTGAAGACGTCTAACGTCACATCTTCAGTGACGTAGTAACGTCAAGGGCTCCCGCTACAATGAGCCAGGTAAGTCACTATTCATCCTGACATCAGCCTATAATCACTGCAGTTCTTAGCTTAAATGTTAGGGGAGTAAGGCTAAACATCAAAGCAATGACAAGCAGGCGATCGCCCAGACACAGGTAAGAGACGTGGTCTTGCCTAGTATCACCTGCATATATTGTGCCAGTATGTCAGAAGAACGTGATAATTATTGTTACAGCCTAGTGGGAACTTAGCCCACATCGAAGGAGACCCCCAGACCCGCGGCTCCTGGGGTTCTGAGCTGTCAACGAGAAAGATGATTACCCATAGACCAACAGTGGTCTTATTATTGTATTCATTCTCATACTAATATGATCCCCATAGAATGGGAAGAGGCAAGAGTAGCATATTGTGTATATGGACTTCAGTAAGGCCCTTGATAAGAGTCTCACACAGGAGACTGAAGAAAATAGAGGGACATGATGTCGGATAAATTATCTAGTGGGTCGAGTCGTGGCAACAATGAGGTGAGATCATAACGAGGCCTCATTAAAAGTGGTGTGTCACAAGGGTCAGTATTGGGACTCTTTGTTCACTGTATACATAAACAACATAAACAACATAAACAACATAAACAACATAAAATGACACAAAAATAGGTCGCCAGATAATTTCTGATGAGGACACTAGAGAGCTACAGCATCACTGGATAGGTTGATGCTGTGGTCGGAGAGGTGGCAGATGTAGTTCAATGCAGACAAGTGTAAAGTTCTGATCCTAGGTAAAGAAAAAACATGAGCTAAATAATAGAGATCGTAATCAAAGTGAATGCGGAAAATATTTTAGACGTTTTGGTTAGGAGAAATTGAAAGCCAAGACAAGAGGGCACAAGTGTTCGCAATGAAGCTAATAGAATCCTTGGCTTCATATCACGAAGTATAAAAAACAGAAGTCCTCAGGTTATACTTCAGTTTTATATATCCTTGGTTAGACCTCATTTAGATTATGCTGCTCAGTCCTGGTCTCCAGATTACAGAACGGCCATAAATGCGCAGGGAAATATACAGAGAAGGATGATGAAGATGATCCAGTGTATCAGAAATCTTTCCTACGAAGATAGACATATCTGAAAAGACAGATATGACTTAAGTGTACTTAAGGAAAACAGGAACAAACATAGGGGATACAAATAACGCACTGGAAGTATCTAACTCAGAAGGACTCGCAGCGGTGGATGCGATTTGGACAAATTTAGGTTTAGAAAAAATATTGGGAAATGCTGGATTGGCAGTAGGGTTGTAGATGAGTGGGTAGGTTTAAATATAGGTAGGACGGGTATATGAGTGGTGAGTTAGACCTGCCTAGCATGGGCCAATAGGCCTACTGCGGTGTTCATTCTTAGGCTCCCCATTCTAAAAGTTATTGTTAATTGCTCCTAAATATACTGAATGTCCCTGGAAAAAATAGCTATATTCTAGGTTTTTAAAAAAGTCTTAAAATAATGTTGCCCTAAATTTTTATATATTCTTGTGAAGTTTCATAAAAAAATATTCCTAATAAATATTAAAATTCACTTTAAAAATAACATATGTTTTTAAAAGTTCTCGCTGTGTTCCTACGAAATATTGTAAGTTCTTGCTATGTTACTACGAAATATTGTAAGTTCTTGCTATGTTACTACGAAATATTGTAAGTTCTCGCTATGTTACTACGAAATATTGTAAGTTCTTGCTATGTTACTACGAAATATTGCACGTTCTTGCTATGTTACTACGAAATATTGCAAGTTCTTGCTATGTTACTACGAAATATTGCAAGTTCTTGCTATGTTACTACGAAATATTGCAAGTTCTTGCTATGTTACTACGAAATATTGCAAGTTCTTGCTATGTTACTACGAAATATTGCAAGTTCTTGCTATGTTACTACGAAATATTGCAAGTTCTTGCTATGTTACTACGAAATATTGCAAGTTCTTGCTATGTTACTACGAAATATTGCAAGTTATTGCTATGTTACTACGAAATATTGTAAGTTCTCGCTATGTTCCTTCGAAATATTGTAAGTTCTTTCTATGTTACTACGAAATATTGCAATTTCTTGCTATGTTACTACGAAATATTGTAAGTTCTTGCTATGTTACTACGAAATATTGCAAGTTCTTGCTATGATACTACGAAATATTGTAAGTTCTTGCTATGTTACTACGAAATATTGCAAGTTCTTGCTATGTTACTACGAAATATTGTAAGTTCTCGCATTACTACGAAATATTGCAAGTTCTGCTATGTTACTACGAAATATTGCTTCTCGTGTTCCTAGAAATATGTGTCTCGCTATGTTACTACGAAATATTGTAAGTTCTCGCTATGTTACTACGAAATATTGTAAGTTCTTGCTATGTTACTACGAAATATTGCAAGTTCTCGCTGTGTTCCTACGAAATATTGTAAGTTCTCGCTATGTTACTACGAAATATTGTAAGTTCTTGCTATGTTCCTACGAAATATTGTAAGTTCTCGCTATGTTACTACGAAATATTGTAAGTTATCGCTATGTTACTACGAATTATTGTAAGTTCTTGCTATGTTACTACGAAATATTGCAAGTTCTCGCTATGTTACTACGAAATATTGCAAGTTCTCGCTATGTTACTACGAAATATTGCAAGTTCTCGCTATGTTACTACGAAATATTGCAAGTTCTCGCTATGTTTCTACGAAATATTGCAAGTTGACTTCCAAATTTATTTTATTGCATAAAGAAATGTCTAAAAACTGAAATAGTGTATTAGTGGACGACAAGATGTTATGCTAATGTAATGTTCTCTCCTATACAAGTATATCAACTTTACATTAACTCTGAAACTGAGTTACATTTTTGTCCATAAATGCGCTTTGTCTATATTTATAGTCTTTATTTATAGTGTTTATGAGACAGAAAACATAGAACAAAGGTGTTAACATCCTCTTTGCCCTATCCCGCTTTGTTCCTCTCTATTACCTCTCTCTCCCTGTTTCTATTCTCCTCTTTTTTGCCATTCCTGTGCCTTTACTGCTCCTTCTCATCCGTCCACCTTCTCCGTTTCCTTATCTTCCCTATTCCTGTCTCACTTCTCCAAATACAAGGTGCAGCCTTTATCTTATTCTTCTATCTCCTGTTCCTATCTCATATTCTGCCTCTCTCTTCTATGTTTCCTTTTCTCCACTTTATATTTTTCTCCTCTCTCTCTCCCTTGTTCTATCTCCCTCTTCGCCTTCAACACGTGAGACTGGAATAGAATATGGTTGTATTAATTATAACTATGAATAACCAAGTGTGGTCCTCCTCCTTCACTTCCCCCACTTGTCTTAATCTTTGAGATAGACCGCAAGACTTCTTCAAAACTCCTGCAAGAGTCCTTCAAGACTCCTGCAAGAGTCCTTCAAGACTCCTGCAAGAGCCCTTCAAGACTCCTGCAAGAGCCCTTCAAGACTCCTGCAAGAGTCCTTCAAGACTCCTGCTAGACTCCTTCAAGACTCCTGCAAGAGTCCTTCAACACTCCTGCAAGAGCCCTTCAAGACTCCTGCAAGAGTCCTTCAAGACTCCTGCTAGACTCCTTCAAGACTCCTGCAAGAGTCCTTCAAGACTCCTGCAAGAGTCCTTCAAGACTCCTGCTAGACTCCTTCAAGACTCCTGCTAGACTCCTTCAAGACTCCTGCAAGAGTCCTTCAAGACTCCTGCAAGATTTAAGCAAGACTCCTCCTAGACTCTGTTAGATTCCTACTGACTCCTGTTAAACTGTTTCTGTTAGGCTCCTGTTACTCTGTTAGACTCCTGCTAGACTGTTTATGTTAGGCTCCTGTTAGACTCCTGTTAGTCTCCCTCTCCTGCTGGTTCATACAAATTTTAAAAAGAGGTTTTAACTTTTACTGAAATAATAAAACCACATAAATAAAACCATAAGTTATGAATATTGAATTATTGTAGACTAAATGATTCCTGGTGGTGGTGGTGGTGGTGGTGGTGGTGTGTGATAGTACATGTAGTGATGGTAATAGTAGTAGTTGTGTTGATTGTGGTTGCTGTTATGGTTGTGGTGGGGGCAGTGATGATGATGGTGGTGGTAGTGGTGAATGTCATGGTGGTGGTGGTGGCGGCGAGCACTTGGATGGGTGATCACAAGTGTGGGTATATGCCTCCGAGATCTTACTGACGCCTCATATTACTGATTACACCTGTCATGCCACACCCACTGCTGCACACAACTGCTGTTCACACCTGTTACTGCACATACCTGCTGCACACACCTTCACACACTTGCCGCACACACACACACCTGCTGCACACAGAAGTTTCAGAAGAAAAAAATACTCAGGTATTGTATGTCAGTTATGAAATAAAAAATACTGTCAACACCACACAGTGTGTCAACACCACATAGTGTCAATACCACACAGTGTGTCAACACCACACAGTGTGTTAGCACCACAGTGTCAACACCACACAGTGTGTCAACACTACAACACAGTGTGTCAACACCACACTGTGTGTCACACCGTGTGGCTCTCACTATATCCCAACAAACTGCTATATAAACCCAGCACTCAAACATAAGTGTAACCTTTAATTCCTGCCATAATTTTTATCACCCTTTGCTCTTCCTTCCTCTTTCCCTCCTTTCCTTCCTTCCTTCCTTCCTCCCTTCCTTCCTTCCTTTCTTCCTTCCTTCCTTCCTTCCTTCCTTCCTCCCTTCCTTCCCTACACAACACCTTCCATCTATACCGTCACTCCCTCTCTACACTTATCTTCTTCTCTCCAAGATGCATATATATATATATATATATATATATATATATATATATATATATATATATATATATATATATATTTCACTACACTAGTAGATCACTTGCCTAGTATCAAACACCTCAGGAATTGTTGCATCTTGAGCTATTTTGCATTTTCCTACGTTAATTTATTTGACGTGAACATCTGGAGTCACTTGCAATGCAATAAGCAAGCAACTGTGAGTGTGGTCCAGTGTTGTGGTCCATGTGTGTGTCCAGTGTGTGGTCCAGTGTGTGGTCCAGTGTGTCCAGTGTGGGTCCAGTGTGTTTATCCAGTGTGTGTGGTCCAGTGTGTGTGCCAGTGTGTGTGGTCCAGTGTGTGTGTCCAGTGTGTGTGGTCCAGTGTGTGTGTCCAGTGTGTGTGGTCCAGTGTGTGTGTCCAGGTGTGTGTCCAGTGTGTGTGGTCCAGTGTGTGTGTGGTCCAGTGTGTGTGGTCCAGTGTGTGTGGTCCAGTGTGGTGTGGTCCAGTGTGTGTGGTCCAGTGTGTGTGTGGTCCAGTGTGTGTGGTCCAGTGTGTGTGTGGTCCAGTGTGTGTGTGGTCCAGTGTGTGTGTGGTCCAGTGTGTGTGGTCCAGTGTGTGTGTGGTCCAGTGTGTGTGGTCCAGTGTGTGTGTGGTCCAGTGTGTGTGTGGTCCAGTGTGTTGAGAGTGCGTGGTCCAGTGTGTTGAGAGTGCGTGGTCCAGTGTATTGAGAGTGCGTGGTCCAGTG
Source organism: Cherax destructor (assembly GCA_009830355.1). NCBI lineage: Eukaryota > Metazoa > Arthropoda > Malacostraca > Decapoda > Parastacidae > Cherax > Cherax destructor. The sequence goes on from WNWK01003005.1 coordinate 176,321, forward strand.
TGTTGAGAGTGCGTGGTCCAGTGTGTTGGGACATCAAGGTCTGAGATACTAGAAGGACGCGTCAGAGTCCAGGCCACGTCGACCCAAGGACCAGTACACGGGATATACACACTGCAATGTGTATGTCTCTCAGCATATATATACACTGAGAGACATAACGGCAATTCGTAATTTAGGACTGAATTATTCTTGATTGGTGGTGAACAGGTGACATTCAGTCTTAATGACCCTGTGAGTAGTCCATGGATTATAAGTCCAACTAATCAACTAAACACATGTAATAAGAGACCGGCAGAGTTCTCAGCATGCACTCTATGTTCTCAATGTTGTGACACTATATTCTAAACTGCGAAATGGTGCGAGGAGAAATCAACAGATTATGGTCAGACTTACAGGAGTGTGGATTAACAGATGTAGAAAGAGAGAGAGAGAGAGAGGGGGGGGGAACCACTTTCACAACTACATGACAAACACACATGTAAATCTCTGCTATAACCACGTTACAATCAACGAGAACGCGAGGAGAAGACCTCAAGGAGAGGTTAACGAGAGATATCAAGGCTTCAAGGAAACATCAAGGATAGGTCAAGGCTTCAAGAAGACATCAAAGGGAGGTCAAAGAGGCCTTTCTTATGTTCTTATGTTCTTAATACACAACAATGGATGGTGTCGAACAATGGACGCCAGCACTTGCAAATGTTGTCGAGGTTTCCAAACGGCGACCCTGAAGTCTGGTACAGGCAGATGTAAGAGCGAGAGGGAGATGAGTGGGAGGATGGTGAGTGGGAGTGACGTGAGAGCACATGTACACATAAGTACAATTATCATATATAGTTTTATAATATATATATATATATATATATATATATATATATATATATATATATATATATATATATATATATATATATATATACCACAGTGAAATATAGGGAATATAACCCTGAGCGCTTTCGTGTACTCACACACATCTTCAGAGGAATAGGAAGAAGAGGCAAGAGATGCACATTTTAAATGTCAAACACCGTGCTTCTCTTGCCTCTTTTTTCTATCCCTCTGAAGATGTGTATATAAGCACACGAAAGCGCTCAGGTTTTAATTCCTGTTTTCACCGTGGCATTTTTACATATTTACAATCGCGCCGTTTTATCGTGATTCCTGCCATAGTTTAACATATATGTAAATTACCTAGGATAACCCTAAAAGGTCAAGATGACCTTTTAGGGTTATCCTAGGTAATTTACGGGGGGCGTTTCGAAAGGGAAAGGGCCAGACTGGTTAAGGGGCAAAGGGGAGGTAAGGTGACAAAGTACTATGCCGGCCTCCCCTAGCACCTCTGTACACTCCCTCGCGTGTACATGCAACGTACGTACACAAGCAAATACATAGACATGCACGTAAGGAATTCACACACAAGAGAGATATGTCCACAACATACAAGATATTGACAGGTGTAAAAGAAATGATTGAAATGTTGAAGAATAAGAAAAACGTAGAGTCAGTGTGAGCAGGAAACTCACCAGGATAACTCTACCCCAGCAGCTTAAGCTTTACAAGCCAGCTTGAACTCTGCTCTACTAAGCTCTACTGGCAACCACTTTGGTCTGGGAGGACAAGTTTGTGTATAAGCTTGCTGGCGCCACTGTCACCTTCCAAGCTCTATTTGTTCTCAATTTATACCTGTTGTCTTAGGTAAGGTTTGTCAGGAAACAGGACAAGTGTTTGCTGACGCGGGTCTTAGTTATGTGATGGCCCCGCAGCTGGAGATTTTTTGGTCATCTGACCGAGACCTTCCACTGGCTTACCCCTCAACCACTTGAAAAATTATGTTTATGATTTAAACCATTAGATTTCCTTTTACCCGTCATCTTAAATTTGACGACCCCTCCCCCCCCTCTCTCTCTTTCTCTATCTCTCTCTCAGTTAGAGACAGGGCCAAGAGCTGTGAATCGACCCCTGCAACCACATATAGGTGTGTACCTATAGGTAAGTGCGCACACACACACACACACACACACACACACACACATCCCTTGAAACTGGGCAGCTACCTGAGGTATGGAAGAAGGCCAACGTAGTCCCCATCTTTAAAAAAGGAGACAGAAAAGAGGCACTAAACTATAGACCGGTGTCACTTACATGTATAGTGTGCAAAGTCCTGGAGAAAATCATCAGGAAAAGAATGGTGGAACACCTCGAGCTGAACAGGATAATAAACACCAGACAGCACGGATTCCGGGAAGGCAAATCCTGTGTAACAAACCTCCTGGAGTTCTATGATAAAGTAACAGAGGTAAGGCAGGAGAGAGAAGGGTGGGTTGATTGCATTTTCCTGGACTGCAGGAAGGCCTTTGACACAGTTCCTCACATGAGATTAGTAAAGAAGTTGGAAGAACAAGCAGGTATAACAGGAAGGGCACTGGAATGGATCAGGGAATACCTCAAAGGGAGGCAACAACGGGTCATGGTGCGTGGTGAGGTATCACAGTGGGCGCCTGTGACGAGCGGTGTAACGCAGGGGTCAGTCCTAGGACCAGTGTTATTCCTGGTATATGTAAATGACATGACGGACGGGATAGACTCAGAAGTGTCTCTATTCGCGGATGATGTGAAAATAATGAGGAGAATCACATCGGAAGAGGACCAGGCAGGGCTGCAAACAGACCTGGACAAGCTCGACATCTGGTCTAGCAGTTGGCTTCTCGAATTCAATCCCTCCAAATGCAAAGTCATGAGGATCGGAGAAGGGCAAAGAAGACCGCTGACAGAGTACAAGCTAGGCGGACAAAGGCTACAAACCTCGGCAAAGGAGAAAGACCTTGGAGTGAGTATAACGCCAAGCACGTCTCCGGAGGCACACATCAACCAGATAACTGCGGCAGCATATGGGCGTCTGGCAAACCTTAGATTAGCGTTCCGTTACCTAAACAAGGAATCGTTCAAGACACTGTATACCGTGTACGTCAGGCCCATACTAGAATATGCAGCACCAGTCTGGAACCCACACCTGGTCAAGCACGTAAGGAAACTAGAGAAAGTGCAAAGGTTTGCGACAAGGTTAGTTCCACAACTCAGGGGTCTGTCTTATGAAGAAAGATTGAGGGAAATAGGACTAACAACACTGGAGGAAAGAAGGGTCAGAGGAGACATGATAACGACATACAAAATACTGCGGGGAATTGACAAGGTAGATAGTGACAGGTTGTTTCAGAGAGGGAACACAGAAACAAGGGGACACAACTGGAAGCTGAAGACTCAGATGAGTCAAAGGGATGTCAGGAAACATTTCTTCAGCCACAGAGTAGTCAGGAAGTGGAATGGACTAGAAAAAGATATAGTGGAGGCAGGAACCATACATAGTTTTAAGACAAGGTATGATAAAGCTCATGGAGCAGGGAGAGCAGAGACCCAGTAGCAGACAGCGAAGAGGCGGGGCCAGGAGATGAGTCTCGACCCCTGCAACCACAATTAGGTGAGTACAATTAGGTGAGTACACACACACACACACACACACACACACCTATAAACTTCTTTTCTTTTATATGGAGAAAGTTTTTAAAGAATGCAGATTGAACGAGCGAGACGGAACGCTGGGTGGGTAGGCCTGGTGGGTAGGCCTGGTGGGTAGGCCTGGTGGGTAGGCTGGGTGGGTAGGCTGGGTGGGTAGGCTGGGTGGGTAGGCTGGGTGGGTAGGCCTGGTGGGTAGGCTGGGTGGGTAGGCTGGGTGGGTAGGCCTGGTGGGTAGACCTGGAGAGTAGGCCTGGTGGGTAGGCTGGGTGGGTGGGCCTGGTGGGTAGGCCTTGTGGGTAGGCCTGGTGGGTAGGCTGGGTGGGTAGGCTGGGAGTGTAGTCAGGGAGGGTGGACAAGGAGGGTGGATATATATATATATATATATATATATATATATATATATATATAGGCTTCAAGGAAGAATATTTGGATTTCTTCCTGATGCCATTTGAATATTCCACTTCTCCTACCACCCCATCTTTTAATTTTTTTTTTACCAATAGGTATGTTTTATTACATAATATGGTACAAAAGATTTGAGAGATACATTGTTGATATAAAGATGGCATATACAGTACACGAGGTGAGAGATACATGTCTAGTACATATTGTTACATCTTTGTCACTGATTATAATGCGAAAATCTCATCCAGCTCTTCCGAGCTGGTGCGCGTGCCCAGAATACAGCATGCATTACCCCTCTGAACAGCAGCGCTGAGTCGCTGGAACAGAAAACTAGCTGCCCTGGGATCCCTAGTTACCCTGTTGAGTCTTTTGCCCAGCTCCTTGAGGAACTTAGATGCACTCTTTCCCCATGAGCCAAGGGTCTCTGAGCCTATGGGAACAAACATATAATGATGGGCAAGTTCTCCATATTTTCTCGACTTCTGGGACTCCCTGAAGGTGGCAGCAGCCCCTCCTTCCTCCCTGGTGTACTGGAGATAGGTATCAGCCAAGGTAGATGCACATGTGTAGTCCCACACCACCTGCTTGCCGTCTGTCCAGGCTTGAAGGGTGATACCATCTGGACGCTTTTGGTTGCCATCAGATCTGCATAGTTGGGGTGGTTCCCTTACTGCTGGGCATCCGGCTGTTGTGAGGCTCCTCTTGATAATGTTATTAACCTCTTCATGTCTTGCAATCTTTCCTCGGATTTACGACACACAAGACCATGGTACCCGAATCGGTCTGCTGCTTCACTGCCACAAATACACCTGTGTTCGGCGAGAATAGGGGCGGCAAGTCGAAGGGCAACACCAATGCGGATGGTCTGTGGGTCGAGGCGTGTGCAAGGCTGGAGTTGGGAACAGCCAAAGAAAGTCCCCTGCATGAGGAGCTCTCACTGCAAGTAGGCGGGCTCTATCCTTCCCTGACACACTCTGAAGCATTGCTGAGGCTATATTCTCTACTATTGGGCCATCCCAGTGCGACTGTTTGTAGTTGTTGGGGAGCAGGCCTGGTTTCAGAGCCTGTTAGGTTATCCCAGATCCTGGCTCCATCAACGAACTTTTGGTCATGGATTCCAATCGTGTCCCTAAGATGTTCAGGGAGAATTGCTGCTACAAGCCCTCTGGATGCAATGCATGAAGACAGGAAAGCAGGTAGAGCAATCTGAGATGACTTGCGGACACCAATGCCTCCTAGTCTGACTGGGAGTGTAGCTTGGTCCCACTGCCCATCTTCTAGAGTAAGGTTAAGTACTTTAGTAAAGATCTGCCTCAGGATACTGTCATATTCGTGCAGTATAGGATTATCATATGAAGGAGCACATCTTAGGAAATATGTCAACCTGGGCAGACTCAAGCATTTTGTGAGGAGGTACAAGGCATCATGGGTGTCAAGATTGCCTATTCGTTGTTCCATTCTCCTCAATTCTTCCAGTTTCTTCCTGAGAATTGTGTCAATGGCATCTCTTCCCAGAGGTGCTCCAAGCAAGACACTATTAGTAGGGGCAATGACTGTTGCTCCTGGTAGTTTTGATAGCACTGCATCTATCACTTGTTGATTGACTGATATGATTTCACATTTGGATGGATTCAGGATGAGACCCATTTCCTGTCCCTGTGTCATCACCTGTGTAAGATCATCTACAAGGGACTCCTTTGTACCTGCTAGTGTGCCATCATCCAGGAACCAGATGTTTAGCTCACTGGTCAGTCTTACTGTGATTTCCCTAACTGCTATACAGAAGAGAAATGGTGCGAGAGGGTCCCCTTGCTGGACACCCTCTGATGATGTGATTTCATGCTCTCCAAACAGGAGCATTGATTCCTTGCTATATCCAGCTGAAACAAAAGGGAAGAGACCTGGAAAATGTTCTTGTACAGCTGCTAATACTACGTCCCTTTCAGGAGATTAAATGCATTCTTGAAATCTAATTTAACCACTGCATTGTCCTCAGGCAGGTTGTCGATATATGCCCTTGTTGCATGAACCGCTGCTTCACTTCCTTGAGAGACCCCAAAGCCAAGCTGGTTTGGTTGAAGCATGATGGCTGCCTCTGCGCGAATACTTCTGACAGCAGCTTTAGAAACGAGGCGGCGAAACGTGTTGCCCACTGCGATTGGCCTAATTCCTCCATCCTTCTTTTTAAGGGCACAAAGTGATGCTCCAAAAGAAAGGTTTAATCTCGTCAGGAATCAGACCAGCCAAGGAATTGTTGACGAACCTTGTGATCTCTGACAGCAGTGTCTCTGCAATCTCCCGATAACTGGATTAACCATTTCCTTTAAATGTTGTGGCCTTATTCCAGTGTAACCCCAGCAGAGCCGGAAGGGAATGACATTATTGCTTTGTAAATGTCGGAGTCTTGCACAATCAGTGGTTCCACAGTGGGGACAGAGGTGTTGGAACTGTTGGTACCCCTGGTTTCCCTGGCAGGGTGCTTTCCTCTAAGTGCTTCAGCAGTGTCAGCATCTCTGGGGCAACTGTATCTTCACTGGTGATAATTCTGATTGCTCCCACTGTGTTGCCCTCTTCAATTTTCTTGCTCACTTGGACTCTGATTTTTCGCTGTCAGTGGAGTGAGTGGGGTTCTGCCTCTCCCATTTTTGTGTTGATGGGGAAGGGGAATGAGGTTATCAGCTCTAGGAAAGTCTCTTAAGGATTTAATGATCATTGAGGCTAGCCTCTTTCCCTTCTTTCCGGCACAGCTAAGCAGACATTGCCAAAAAGTAGTAAGTTGTGCCATGCCTTGATGGTTGGTGGAGCATTTAGGATAGCAGAACCATCGTTTACTTTTATTAAGAGGTCTGTAAGTTTCCCAGCTGCGTGTGGGAATATGTGTGAGTGTTCTGATACCTGTTGCTTTAATTGCTTCCAGGATATTATCTGATGAGATGAGATCTGTTGGAGTGGGTTCAGGTGCCTGATATATATATATATATATATATATATATATATATATATATATATATATATATATATATATATATATATATATATATATATATATATATATATATATAAATATATGTCGTGCCGATTAGGTAAAACTGGTCAATTAGCAAGAACTCATCTAAAATTAAGTCCTTTTTAAATTTTCTTATACGTTTAAAGATATATTTTTTTCCTTTATGTTAATGTAAGAATTTATAATTTTGTACCAAGAGAAACTTTGAAAACCTACCTAACCTTATTACAACAAGCGCAATTTAATTTAGCCTAACCCAACTAAATATATTTTAGATATGTTAACATTAATTTAATAATAAACAAACACAATGAAATATATTTTTTCGTTAGCTTCAGAAGGATTTTTGCGAAATTATTGCATACACAAAATTTCTCTTGTCTTATATGGCAAGAAGAGCGTTGCTATTTAAGCCAAAATCGCAAGTTTTACCTAATCAAAAAAAAAAAAAAAATATATATATATATATATATATATATATATATATATATATATATATATATATATATATATATACCAGTAACAATATAACAGTTTCTTCACAAAGTTATAATGGAGTAGCATAATATTTGCACTGAATGAAGCCAAGATTATAAATGCAATATTTTCTTTGTGAAGCTGAAATTATTATTATGACTTTATATAGCCCTTAGATTTTATGAAAAAAAAAAAATATATATATATATATATATATATATATATATATACACTACAACAATATCACAGTAAACAGGTGTTATCACAGTATGCAAAACATCCAAGTGAAAAAGCAGAGGACTTCCAAACGCTTTCGTGATTTCTCACATTATCAAGGAACTGTAGAAATAATAAAATTGATTGATTTTGTCAGGGAAATGCGTCTTGTCGCGGGTCCTAATCCTAAGATGACCCGTCTGAGGATCCCTAGGATGTCTAATTCAGCTATTCTGTGGCAGGGCTCAGGTCTTGCAGCCCCGGGCCAGGCCAAACCATTTATGTACAACAGTTGGTGAGGTCATCAGCCCCGCCCCCATCATTGTCCTGG